>PVIY010030997.1:0-30385 GCA_004026745.1 Myrmecophaga tridactyla | reverse complement strand
CATCTCCAAAGGCCTGGGCTGAGCTGCTAGTGCTGAGATGAGGAATGCCGAGCTGCTTAGGCTGTGCTACATTGCATTCTCTCATTTAAGCACCAGCCAATTAAGCCAAACGTCACTCATTGCAGCAGACACGCCTCCTAGCTGACTGCAGATGTAATTGGCAACAGATGAGGTTCACGTACTGTTGGCTTATGTCAGCAGCAACAAGACTAGGTATGCTCACCTGGCCAAGTTGACAACTGAATTTAACTAACACAGAGGTGCAGAGAGAAATCACCCCGGGAAAAGTTGTTGGAACGCAGAGTCCTGGAGAGAAGGCCAGCAGAGAGCACCCTGTGCCTTCCCATGTAAGAAAGAACTTCAGTTGAAAGCTGCCTTTCCTCTGAAGAACTGATTAAATAAACTCCCTTTTATTAAAAGCCAATCCGTCTCTGGTGCGTTGCATTCCGGCAGCTAGCAAACTAGGATACCATCTTTGCAACACTGAAATAAATTCAAGCCTCCTTCTTCTCAAATCCGCATGTGCAAACAGCGAATGATTCCTAAAGCATGCTGTTAAATGGAACAAAAAGTTACCCTTCACTTTTTGGTAAAGTGTTACCCCCAAGCACCCAGTGGGATTCCTTTTGTGTATTTAAAATGGGGTGGGGATGGGGTGCAAGGGTGGCTCAGTGGCAGAATTCTCACCTGCCATGTGGGAGACCCAGGTTCGATTCCCGGCCCATGCACCTCCCCAGTAAACAAGCAAACAAAAAACCTAACAAACAGAAATTCAGCCATGGTGCTGCAATAATGGGATACTCACGATGAAATGTGACCCCCCCCCTCCACAGGCAGCATACCAAAAAAAATGTGCCATATGCTTTCTTTGGACACCATCCATATCAGTCATTCTCAATCAGGGGCGATGTTACCCCAATGGGCATTTGGCAATGCCTGGAGACATTTTTGGTTGTCAAAACTTGGGAGGGGGTGGTTGGGGGGGGGGGACTGGTGTCCAGCGGGCAGAGGTGGGACGTGCTACTGGTCATCCTGCGATGCACTGACAGCCCCTCGAATCAAGGAATGGCAAGACCTGAAACCTCAACAAGGCAGAGGCCGGGAGACCCCAGTCTGTATGTTTCCTGTTAGCTGTGGTTGAGCTTTACAAGGCGAATGTGCTCATGTATCACTTGTGTCACTGAGAATTAATTTTAAAAAAGAGATACCTCTGGAGGTCACTCTTACGTGAGCTTCAGTTAGACATTGCTTCCCATCACAATGTGCCAATCCCCAATCTAAGACATTCCTGCCAATCCTAAAGAACACCTAGGACATTCTATAAGACTCTACAAAGGCTCCATGCACTAGGGAAACGCTCCAAACCCTACAGTTTCAGGATGGGTCCCTGGACCGGATAAGTCCTGTAATGCAGAGGGCCCAGCCTCTCCAGAACATCAGCTAGCTCCATCCCTCTGCCCCATATTATCAACAGCCCCTTCCAACATGGAAAAGTTAGAATGGCCATAGTCCAGATAACAGTGGGAGAAAAATCAAAGGTGATGGTGGAGTTATAGAGATAAGGTAGGGTTTAATAAACGACTATGATTGCTGAATCATTAAATCGATATTTCTTTTAGTCTCCAGTGTCCTAGAGCAGACAGAAGTAAAAAACCTAAAATTGTGGAATTTGTAACCCATGCCAAACTCTGAAATCTGTTCTACAACTAATTGTAGTGCTGCACTTTGAAATTTATTGCTTTTTTGTATATATGTTTTTATCACAAAAAAGAAGAAAAAAGGAGACAAAAGAGTGGCAAATTCATCAAAACCGACTGAACCCTTCCTCTGACCCCACGTGTCCTATCTCTGTCACCTTCCTTCGCAGCAGACGCCCTGAGCTGTCACCCCTTACTCTTCTGTCCTTCCTCACCTCTTCATCACCCTGCCTCCCCCACTGCCATGTGCCTTCCGCCCTCCCAGCCCTCTTGGACCTGCCGTCACCTTGCTCACCAGCAGTCTCAGGGTTGTTACTGAATCCGTTGGGTTGTTTTTTTACCATACTTGCCCTGTTTGGGAGATGGCAGGGAAGGAGACTGGGCCTCCTGCCCCAGGTTTCTGGAACTCTCCTCTCCTCCTTTTTTCTCTTTCTCTGGGTGTTGCCAGGACCTAGTCCAACTTCTTTTTCTTCTTCTTATCGCTAAATGTGTCTTTCTCAGATGCCTTGTCCCAGCACCTCTGCTATTCCCACACTTTAGTCCAGGACTAGCTATGTAATTTACAGGACCGGGTGAAAAATGAAAATGTAGGTCCCTCATTCAAAATTCTCAGGCATTTCAAGATGGCAACAGTCTTCCGAGCGTGGGGCTCTGTGAGCCTGCGGGGTCCCCTGCCCTGAGGCCGGTTCTGCTTCAGTCTCCCCGGGGCTCGCCCCCGCTGCTCTTCCCCCAGGAGGCTCACTGAAGAAGGCAGAACGGCCTTCCAAAGAGATCCCAACCCCTGAGGCTTTGCATGGTTGTATTTCTCTGTTCTCCAGAGAAATAGAAGCAACAGATCTCTGTGCTTATATTTGAAGAGATTCATTTTAAGGAGTGGGCTCATGCAATTGTGGGGACTGGAAAGGCAAACCCCGTGGGACAGGTGGCAGACTGGAAATCCCACTAAGAACTGAAGTTACCATCTTGAGTCTAAAGCCCATAGGGGAGGCCAGCGGGCTGGGAACTCAAAGAGGAGGAGACGGTGTAGTCTTGAGGCAGAATACTCTCATTTTTGGAAATCTCAGCTCCTTGTTCTTTAGGCCTCCAAGCGATTCAATGAGATTCTCATTATCTCCGTTATTTAAAGCCAGCTGACTGGTGGCGCTGATCACATCTATAGAGCACTTCACAGAGACACTTAGGTCGGGGCACAACCCAACAGCTGGACACCGCCACCCAGCCAAGTCGACCCATGACACTCACCGTCACACACAGCCAGAGGGAATTTCCAGATTAATTAAGTCTACAGAACTCAAGACAGGGATGACCTCGTGGACCCAGTCTAATCACAGGAGACTTTCAAAGAAAGGGGCTTCTCCAGCTGGACTTAGGAGTGGCTGGAGGAGAAGTCACTGAGGTGCGAACACGGGAGGGGCTCGACCCGCCATTGCTAGAGAGGATGGCATGGGAAGGATAAAGGGGATTCCAGCAGCAAGGAAGCAGGGACTACCTCCAGCCCAGCTCCTGAAAGAGTGTGGACGTGGACTCTTCCCCAGAGCCTCCAGGATGGAACCCAGCCCTGAAGTCCCCTTGATTTCACCTTGTGAGGTCCTAAGCAGAGGACTCAGTGGAACCCGCCCAGATGTGTGACCTATCAGGACTGAATTAACAAACCTGTTAGTTTAAACCACGACATTTGTCATCACTCATCAGGGCAGCAGTAGAGAAACGGATAGACTATAGGTCATAGGTAAGTCCACCACCAGCCCGAGTCTGCCTCCTGACTCTCTCTGGGCCCATGCCTTCCTCTCCATCCCTGTAACCCTGCAGCACTCAGGTCTTATCTTCTCTCCCCCAGCCCCAGTCTCCCTGCACCCATCTTTGCTGCCTCCCGTATGGAGTGGGGAAGTGAGGCATTCACCCCAGGCACAGGATTTAAAGGGGTGTTGAAAGACTCAGTGTTGTAGTCTGCCAGGGCTGGTAGAACAAAATACCGTGGACCAGCTGGCTTGCACAACAGGACTTTATCGGCTCACAGTTGGGGGCTAGAGATCCCAAAGCAAAGAATCAGCAGGCCATGCCTTCTCCAAAGTCTGTGGGGTCTTGAGGGGAGGGTGTGGGAGTGCGCAGGCCATTGGGTTCTGCCTCGGCAGCAGGATGACCTGCCCTCCTCTGTCTCCTCCAGTGGCTTCCACTTCTGTGACCAAAATCCCTTTGCTTAGAAGGCTTCCACCCATACCACATTAAAGCCCACCCTCAAAGAGCTGCTTACAAATGAGTTTGCAGCCACAGGGCTTAAACTGAGGCCCTGAATATGTCTTTGCAGGGGCCGTGATTCAACCTGCCACACCAGGTAACCAGGACAAGCAATATTTTACTGCAGTGTTTAAAAAAAAAAAATCATATTAAAAAGTCACATTGAAGAAAATATCAAAATTTTAAATAAAGGCAGGATCAGTATTTGCTGATGTTTCCTTTTGGCCTCAGGATCCAATAGTATCACAGCACGGATCCTGCCTATCTTTGACTTGGTGATCTTTTATTCATTGTGGATTGTTTGGCACTTTTAAAAATATTGCATGAAAATATTACTTACCTTAAACCAAAGGTAGTACGTCCCTACTACAGAATATTATTCAGCCACAGAAAGCAGTGACGCTCTGATGCAGGTGACGACATGGACAAACCTTGAAGACATGATGCTGAGTGAGAGAAGCCAGACACTAAAGGACACATAGAGTGTGATTCCATTTATGTGAATGTTTTGGTTTGCTGAAGCTGATGAGAGGCAATATACCAGAAATGGATTGGCTTTTTTTTTTTCTGGTGTGGTAGGGGTGGGGTGGGGGGTGGGGGGTGGGGCATGGTCCGGGAATCGAACCCGGGTCTCCCGCATGGAAGGTGAGCATTCTACCACTGAACCACCCGTGCACCCTGGATTGGCTTTTAACAATGGGGATTTATTAGCTTACAATTTACAGTTCTTTAAGGCCATGAAAATGCCCAAATGAAGGCAGCATCGGGGCAGTATTTCTGCCTGAAGACAGGCTGCTGGTGATCTGGGCTCTTCTGTCACATGGGAAGGACATATGGTATCTACTGGTTTCTTCCTTCTCTCTTGGGTTCTGTGGCTTCCAGCTTCTGCTTCCTCTCTGAGCCTCTGTGTGGGTTTCTCTCTTGCAGCTTCACTGGGGGCTTTTCTGTGTCTTTTATCCTCTTACAAAGGACTCCAGTACAGGATTAGGACCCACCTTGAATAGGCTGGGTCACATCTCAATTGAAATAACCTAACCAAAAGGTCCCACCCACAACAGGTCTGCACCCCCAGAGCAGATTAAAAGAACATGATCTTTTCTGGGGTACAGAGCAGATTCAAACCATCACGATGAAACATCCAGAATAGGCAAATGCACACAGACAGAAGGTGGACTGGTGGTCACCAGGGGCTGGGGGGAAGGGAGAATGAGGAGTGACTGCTGAGGGTACAGCGTTTCCTTTGGGGGTGATGGAATGTTCTGGAACTAGATAGAGGTGATGGTTGCACAACGTTGCGAGTGCACCAAATGCCCCTGAATTGTGCTTTGTAAAATGTACGATTGTAAACTGGCTAATTATACATTATGTGAATCTTACCTCAATAATAAAGTTAGTTAATAAAAATGGGCCATTAAAAATATTTATCTTGATTATTGCATTTTCTGGCCCTCTCTCCACCCTTAAATTTTGCTCTGGACGCTTGTCCTGGGCCTGCTCCGCTCTAGATGGGCCCCAAAAGGACCTTTCAAACCCGGATCTGACTCTATCCCTCCTCTGGGTTCCCCGGGCCTCAGGTCAAAGTCTAAGCGTGAAATGGTCTTCGAGCTCCTCCCCATGGTCTGACTTCTCTACGCAGATGGCCTCTGCCCCCCTGGCCTCTGGGCCTCCCTTTGAAGTCCTTCTTCCTCTCCCCTGCCCTGAAAACTCCTGCTCACACTCAGGATCCAGCCAGAGCCACACTTCCTTGTGATCTCTCCCGCTGGTCCCCCTTCTCCAGCTCAGGGCTGAATCACCACGCATCCCTCACCTGGGTCTGCTCTCCCCCTCCCCACCGCCCAGCCTCTCCCCACCACCCAGCCTCTCCCCACAGCCCCAGCCTCTCCCCACCGCCTGGCCTCTTTCCACCTCCCAGCCCTCCCCACTGCCCAGCCTCTCCCCACAGCCCCAGCCTCTTCCCACCTCCCAGCCTCTCCCCACCGCCCCAACCTCCTCCATCTCTGCCTCCCCTCCCCACCTTCTTCACACTGGTCTCAGCTGGTGCTTCCAACACCCACATCCCCCTCTTTTCTGACCCCCTCAGGGACAGGCTCTCGAGTGATGTAATGTCCTTTGTGATGACTGGCTGAAGGCACGGGCATTAGTCCACGGGACACCTCGCCCCCAAAGTGGGGTGCTCGCAGACCTCCTCTGTCCTCCTGCTGGTTTCGCTCTCTCTCTCTCTTTCTCTCTCTCTCTCTCCCAGCCCCCAATAGTGCAATCTGGAAGAAATTACTCTCCTAAACAGCCATACTTCCCCAGTTTCAGGAAATTCCAGGCTGGGCAAGGGGAGGGGCCGGGCTCTGGGGGCGCGTCCTGTCCAGCCCCCCGCCCGCTGCGTGTCCTCCGCGCACACCCAGTCCCGGCCTCCTCCCGCCCCCACACTCAGCCCTGAGGGCCCCAGCTTTTCCACCAGTGCCTTCTGATCCTTTAAGCCCTTGAGGCGAACTTTTAGGGGAGGGGGTTGAATAAGGGAGGCTGGGAGGTGCCTGCGCTGCAACCCTCCCTGCCTGGGGCTGAGCCGCGCTGGGCGGTGATCCCGCGTCTGCTTGGCCTGCGACCATGGCCCTTGAGAGCGGCTGACACCTCAGTTCCCGGTGCAGGTAGGGGAGGGGCCCGATGACTGGGCCTGCCTGGACCCCCGGGGCTGAGGGAGGAGGGGGTGGGAGCCTGGATCACCGGGTCTGAGGAGGGAGGGGCTGGGGGCCTGGACCCCTGGGTCTGAAGGGGAGGGGCTGGGGGACCCCCGGGGCTGAGGGGAGGGGCTGGGGGACCCCTGGATCTGAATGGGAGGGGCTGGGGGACCCCTAGTTCTGGGGGAGGAGGGGTTGGGGGACCCCCGGGTCTGAAGGGGAGAGGCTAAGGGACCCCCCAGGGCTGAGGGGGAAGGGCTGGGGTACCCCCGGGTCTGGGGGACGAGGGGCTGGGGGCCTGGACCCTGGGGCGCGAGGCGGTGGCACTGTGGATCTGGATGCCTTTCTAGGTTCCACCCGGCTCTTCCTTTGCCAGGTGAGCTCCCTGCGGGAGGAAGCGGGAAGAAGGCGCGGGCCGGGGGTCCGGGGGCGGAGGCGGACGCCCAGCCCCCAGAGAGGGATCCGGCCTCGGGCGGGAGCCTGAGCGCGCTCCCGGCGCTGTAAGCGAGGACCCCAAGGTAAGGGGAGCGGCGGGCGCGGATCTCCGGTGCCAGCCGCGGGAGAGAGGGACAGGCAGCCCTAAAGGCCTGGCAGCCAAGTCCCGGCCGCAGCCACGTGGCCTCAGCTGGCGCGCTCTAGAGTCCGAAGGCGGCCGGGGGTCTCCGAAACCGGGGTCCCTCCGCCCGGCCTCGGCCGCACCCGACTCCCCCTCCACTCCCACCGGGCTGAGAACCAGTCGGGCCGGATCTGGAGCGGGATGTTATTTCCGCCCTGGCCAGGCTGAGAGAGGACAGGGGTGAACCCAACGTGCCCCCGCCCCCTGCAGCTGCCGCCCCCGCCCTGCCCCTGCAGGAAAGAGGGACTGGGTGGGTCCGGGCCGGCGGGCTCGGCGGCAGCGCGCCCTGGCTTCCTAGCCTGCGCCCGTTCCACGTCTGTCCCAAACAACGGCCCCTCTGTGCAGGGTGAGCCTTCACTGCCTGACCGGCTTTTTCCCAGCGTGACCTAACCGCCTCCAACACAACATCGCCATAGAGATGAGAGCCTTCCACTTACTAGGGAAGAGCCAGCCAGGCTCCAAGGCATGGCAGGACTTGTCCAGGGTCTCAGAGCTAGCTGGGAGTAGAGGGGGCATTCAAAACCGATTTCTGACTCACTGGTGTCCTCTGCAATGGAAAGGAAAAAAAGAAGAAGAAAAGAAAAACAAAGACAGTTCACAGGTCCAGGTGTAAAGCAGTCCCTGGCCTTCATATCAAGTCAGAACATTATTCTTTCCATGGGTTGCAGGCCCGTGTTATCAAAAGAGGTGGGACTGGGGTGTGTGAGTGGCTAGAAGCAATATTTCATCGTCCTTGGACTCTGGAGTTCATCTGCATGAGTTCAGAATCTGGCCACACAGTTCTTACTGTGTGACCCAGGGCAAATTGCTTAACCTCTCTGTGTCTCAGCTACTGGATCTATAGAAGGGACATTAGGAGAGTCTCCCCTCTGTGGGTTGTCACAAGGATTAAATGGGTTGTATCGCCCATGTGAAGCCTGCAGGCCAGTGCCTGGCACTGAATAAGGGCTTGGGAAATAGAATGTCAGCATCATGTGTGTCCTTTTCAACAACCCTTCACAAACACGAGTTTTGATTCCCTTTTCTCAGAGTTGTAAACTGAGGTTTTGATTGAGAAAGTTCAATTCAGAATCAAACACAAAGACAGGACAAAATCGAGGCCTAGCAGGTTTTAACCGGCTGCTGAGTGCTGGGAAAAGACAGTGATGCCTGCCTGCAGGGCAACGGAAGGACAGAGGGATGCTCTCCATGAGGATGATGCAATTATTCCCATTTTATGGAGGGGGAAACCAAGGCTCAGAGACACCAAGGTCCAAGCTGCTTGACTCACATGTAGGTCTGCCTGACTCCAAAATGCTCCTGACTGCCGTGCTATGCTTAAGAACTAACATTGAGTCTTCCTTTAGGGCAGGCCGCAAGCAGTGTGCTTCCCATGCCCTTCAAAATTGCTCTCTAACTTGACCAATAAAAATGTCTCCTTCTCAAAGATGGTCCCTCCAAATACAAGTGCTAGCTTGGCCACTAGGCCCACAGACATGTTTTCATTTCTTTTGAAATCAGAAGGAAAAAAAAATGAATATAATCTGACCTGGATTTTATTTATCTTTACAGTGATGCAGTCATAAAGTAGTTTTAATATTGTATATGAATGTTTTTAATAGGTGTTAATACTTTATCTTCATATTTTATATCTTAATGTTTTTGAGTGGAGGAAGGGCTTTGCCAAGGGCCCACAAGAGTCCTAATGTGAGCCTGCCTGGTGACTATAATTTGGGAGGTTTAGGGTGGGCCTGGAACTCTAGATGCTTATATAAAATTTTATGATTTGAATTTTCAGATTCTGAAAGACCATGACTTAAAAATACGTCTTAAAAAAAAAAGAGGTATTAGTGAAAACTGTCAGGGAGAGGTCAGTTCAAGAGGCAGCAGACGGTGGAAGGCATTTGGGCTCTGGAATTAGCCACTTGGGTTCTGTCCCCTTGGGCAAATCACACACCCTCCCTGAGGATCTGTTTCCTTCTTTGGGGAATGAGCCAAGCAGGGACTCAGTTGACACTTATTGAACATTTGCTGTGTGTCAGGTTCTGTGCTGAGACTTTCATGGATAATATCTCTACAATTCTTGTAAATTCCCCTATGTTTAAAAAAAAATGGCAAGAAAGGCATAAATTCGAAGCTGGCAGCTTGGTGGTGAGTTGTAAACAAGTAGTGGGTTTAATGATGAATAGAAATGCCCGCTTCCCTGTGCCCATATTCTGGAGCTTGGCTTGTTTTTCCTGCAACTTCTGGGAGGAACTTTGATGTCCTGCTATTGACCCCCTGCTTTTGTTTTAATAGTCACTGTTGTTATAACGAAAAACCTTCCTTATATTGGAGGCCCAGCTCTATCCCTTGTATGAGGTTAGATAAGTTAATGTTTGTTTTCTGATCAGTAAAAACGGATAAAATAACATCACCTTCCTTGCAGGGCACAAAGGCAATCTCCATCAAAGGGAATGTAGTACTGCCAGCCCATTGGAAGAGCCAGTGTTGGGTGGGGGATGCAGCACCAAACACGAGGAAGCAGAGCAGCCAGCATTGCTGTTTTCCTAACTAGCACTCTGGGAAGTGTCGATGATAATGTGGAGAAAAATTAGACCCCTGAAGGCAGTCCTGACCCCCGTGCCCTCCACAGATGCCGGTGCTGAAACAGCTGGGCTCGGCGCAGCCCAAGAAGCGCTCGGAGCGCGGCGCCCTGTCCATCTCCGCGCCGCTCGGCGACTTCCGGCACACACTGCACGTGGGGCGCGGCGGCGACGCCTTCGGAGACACCTCGTTCCTGAGCCGCCACGGCGGCGGGCCGCCCCCCGAGCCCCGGGCCCTCCCCGCGGGGACCCCGCGCTCCACGCCGCCGCCCGGCGTCCCGCAGCTCCCGGCGCCCGCCCTCCGCGCGCCCGCGCCCGCGCCCGCAGACCCGCTGCTGTCCTTCCACCTGGACCTGGGACCTTCCATGCTGGACGCGGTGCTCGGCGTCATGGACGCGGAGCGCCCGGGCGCCGCTGCCGCCAAGGCCCACCTGGAGGCCGGCTCCGGGACCCAGAACCCCAGGGCCCGCTGCCACCCCAACGCGGACCTCGAGCTGGACGACGTCATCGGCCTGTAGCCGCCCCCGCCCTTCCCGCGCGTCTCCCCGCTTTATACATAAACAGTCAAGGTCTGTGCCCTGGGCTCCGTCTGTTCACTTTGCAAGGGGAGGGCGTGGAGTGGGGGGCACGGGGGCGTCGGGGAGCCAGGTGTGCCACCTGGACCTCTGGTCCTCACGGACAGGTCCAGGGCGCGGAATCGGCCTTCAGGGCTTAGATGCGGCGCCTTGAAGGGGCCCGGGACGTGGCCAGGCTACCTCTTCCTGCCCGGGCCACGGACTCGCCAGCCCACTCATCCGTCAGATGCTGACTGCGTGCGCCCCCTCCCCCGGGGCCGCAGAGGGAAGTGGCTGCCCCCGGCGGAGCTCCCAGGACGCGGGTCTGCCTCCCGCAAAGCCGGTGGGGGCGTGGCCTGGCATGCAAATATAGTCTGGGGGCGGGGCCAGTTTCCTGAGCGGCTGCGGGAACCAGGTGTGGGAGGGCGGATTTGGTTTCCCGGCGGCGTGGCCACACATGTAAATACTTTGATAGTCTCGCGGGGCGAGGAGCTTGGCTTCCTCGTACCGGCAGGGGGCGGGGTCGCAGAGGGGCGAGGTCACATGCAAATAGTTGTCTAGGGGGTGGGGCCGGGTGCCAAAAGCCTCGCAGAGGATCGCGACCGTCCCTCGAGGGGGTGGAGCTTAGCTTCCGGGCAGCGGCAGCGGGCGGGGCCGACCCTCAGGAGGCGGGGCCTGGCAGCGGGCGGGGCCGAGCCGAGCCTCAGCAGCTTGCGACCCGCGCGCGCTCGGGGCGCGGCAGTCGGCGCCTGACACCCTTCCGCATTGTTTCCTGTCCCTCGGCCCCGGCGTCCGGGTCAGGCCGCCCCCGCCCCGCCGGCTCCATGGCGGAGTTCCCGGCCTGCCCGTTCTTCCTGCAGGGCCGCTGCCGCTTCGGCGCCCGCTGCCGCCAGCCGCACCCGGGGGCCGCCCCGCCCGAGCGGGCGCTCCGCGGGGCTCAGGCAGAGGCCGGCGCCAAGAAGCCGCCGCTGCGCACGGCCGCCGCCGTCATCCAGCGCATCCGCTGGGACCCGCGCCTCGACCCGGCCGACTTCTCGGTGGGCTACGCCGACCGCTTCCTGGGCGTGCGCGAGGAGCCCTTTTCCGCCTTCTGCTGGGACGAGCCGCTGGCGGCGCTTGGGCCGGGGGTCCTGGCCATACCGCAGCACCGCGTGCGCTACTTCCGCTTCCGCGGCCGCCTCGTCTGGGACCGCGCGTCGCGCACCGACCGCGTCTTCGGCTCGGGCTTAGCTGCGGGCCGCGGGCCCACCATCCTGGACGCGCTAGCTGGGGACAGCGGGGAAGATGGGGACGAAGACAGACCCACGATCCTGAATGCGCTGGACGGGCATGACGGGTCCACCCTCCTGGAAGGGGAAGGCGAGGACGGAGACCATGGATCCATGACCCTGGACGCGCTGGACGGGCACGATAGGCCCAATCCCCTTGAAGGGGATGGCAGGGACGACGAAGACGAACCCACCATCCGGGGCGCGCCTTGGGCTCTGGCTACTGAGGCAACGGAGTCACCGGCTGGCGCGGGTGCGGGAGGACACGGAGACCCGGCCCGCACCGATCCCGGGGAAACCTGCCGGAAGCAGGTATCAGCAACCTTTGGACAGGAGAAGGTGGTAAGGACTGAGACGGGCAGAACCCGAAGCCAGGATTCAAAGTGGATGACTGATGCAGAGGCCACCGCCCACGCCGCCCAGGAATTACATAAAAATACACAGCGAGGGCACAAAGGCGCACAGGAATGGGAACAGAAGCCAACAGAAACATCCAGAACCAAAGAGCAGGCAGCAGGCAAGGAACAGGCCCTTGCCCCCCCAAAGCAGTCCCTGGGAGCCTTCCCTGAGATAGGAACGCCCACTGGGGAAACACTAGTTGAGTGGGGACCTGGGGCCTGGCCATCTGAAAACGAAGAGATAGTAGTTAGAGCCAGGACCCCTCGCCAACCCCGCCCCACACACTTTGTGGCCCTTATGGTGACAGAACCTGGGCTGCAGGCCGAGGTAGCCAAGGCCCAGCAACACTTGGCAGAGGTTGCCCCAACCTGTGCGGCCTTCATGGTCCCCCCCCAGGACCTACACCTGACACTGGCCCTGCTACGGCTGGCCGGCACTGGTGAGGAGGAAGCAGCCATCAGGGCCCTAAGACAAGCACTCTCAGACCCAGGGCTTCCAGCACCCCCACAGCTGAGCTTTAAGGACTTGGTACTCATTGGTCACCATGTGCTTTGTGCCCCACCTATCCCCACACTGGACAACTTGGTCCAGGTACTGTGCCAGAGGCTAGAGGCCCAAGGGCTCAAAGTGCTGCAGCCCCTCAGGGGGCTGCCCCCTCACCTCACTCTGGCAAAGGTGCCCTATGGTTCCCAAATCCATCTTCCCAAGCCTGGGTTGAGCCTGAGCTGCTATCTAGGGAGCCAGCCTGTGGAGAAGCTCTGGCTGTGCAGGCTGGGGAGGGCAGGGAGGGTAGGGGGTACCTACCAGCCGGTGGCTGAGATGCCCCTGGTTGGGGACTCCCAGACCCACTCTGGCCAAGACAAGTGGGACTTCAACCCCCAAATAAATCAGCACCCAGGACCCAAACCAAAGGATGAAATAGGGTCTAGGCAGGAAGGACAAAGCTCTCTCTCTCCTTTTTAATTTTGGTTTCTCTCAACCTTCCAAATGGTGCTCAGTGCTCCAAAGAAAGAATGAAGGAAGGAAAGGGGAGGGGGGAGAGGAGGGGAGGGAAGGCAGAGGAGGAAGAACATCTGGAAAAAAAGCAGCCTGACAGTCCAGCTGTTTGCAAACTCATTGCACATCATCCAGTTACATGGCAGAAGAGGGAGGGACCGAAAAGAAAAAGGGGGAGGAAGAAGAAAAAATAACTTAAATAAACACACACACAAAGAAAAGAGAAGGAAAAATGACGTGAGCTGGTGATCCATGAAGGCAGGGAAGGGAGGGGAGGGGGTAACCATTTTACCTGTGCTGAACCAAGGGGAGGAATGGGGAGAAGGGAGAGGAGGGAGGGAGAGGGAAAAAAAAATCAGAAGAAACATTGGGGGTAGGGGAGGAGAACACGAAGACAACTTAATACAACTTGAGACGAGGCAGGCCAAGCCGGCGAGGTCCCGCGGTGGCCTCCGGAGTCCTCAGTGCGGTGTTGAGGCGATGTTCTGGTGGTGGCAGTGGTGTCGGCATTTCTGGGTGAGGGGCCAAGGGCAGAGCACAGTCTCTAAGCAGCTCCCCTCATCCCTAACACTGAGGCCCCGGAGGGCTGGGCAACAAGAGTCTGTGTGACGGGCAGGCGAGGCGGTGGGCGGATTGCTGGGCGCCCCCCGCTGCGGGAGGGCATGGGCTGGACGGCCTGTCTTCTTTCCACTGGCCCCCCCAGCATGGGGTGGGCCAGGGCGTCGGGTCAGGTACCGGAGTACAAGCTCGAAAGAGAGAGAGAAAAAACACTGAGACAGCATTAGTGGAGGTGAAAGGTGGGCACAGACAACCCTAAAGACCCCCAGCCCTACGCTGCCCTGTCCCCTCCTCCCCCAATCCCATCCCTCTGAAGCAAAAAATAAAAATGTAGAAAAAAATCTCTGTACAGACTCCCCGGTGGGAAACGGGGGCAGGGACAATGGCTCTTCCTGGAGCACACTCCCCACAAATTAATTTACAACCCAAGTCCATGGCTCAAAAACGAAATCCGCCAAGGCGGTGCTGGGGGGCTGCAGCCCCCACCCCCCACCCCCATCCTCGCTGGGTGCTCAGAAGGCTGACAGCTGTGCCAGGCTGAGGCGGCAGTCGATGCTGGAGTTGTCCGGGCCCGTGTAGGCCAGGCCCAGGGGCTCTAGGAAGGCCCGGCAGGCGGCCTCGCCCTCGAAGGCCAGCGCGGCCTGCAGGTAGGAGACTGGCAGCGCAGGGCGGAAGCTAGGGACAAGAGGAGAGATCGATGAGGCGGGTGGGCGGGCAGGGGGAGGGCCCCACGAGCGGGAAGTGGGTGCCCCTGCCCCACCGTTCGGGCACCCAAAGGGCCTCCTCAGCACATGACTTCTAACTTCCCCACCTGCTCCCAGCCTCCCCACCTCAGGGGCTTGGGGGGGCCCGGGTGGAGCTGGTGGCCCCAACCCAGGTGTGCCCCCCCTTGCCCCCACTTACCTGTGCAGGGGGGACCAGGAAGGAGAGGGACTAGGAGGGGAAGAGCCCAGCTGGCTCCTGCGATGGCTCGAGGGGCAGGCGTGGGGACACCACAGCTACGGAGCTACTCTGGTGGGGCTGCTCCCCTGCCCCTGGCAAGCCTCAGGGCCTAGTTCAGACTGCCTTCAGTAATGCCCCCAGGCAGCAGGGGTCAGCCAAGCAAGTGTCCTACTCACAACAGCCATTTTTAGTTACAAATAATTAACAAGAGATGCTATTCATTGAGCACTTGATGCTATTTATCGAGCACTCAGCTGTTCTAAGCTGGTCCATGTTAACACACGGAATCCTCTCCTCTAAGAAGTCACCCCACCCTCTTTATAGGTGCACAAACTAAGGCTCAGGAAGGTTACCCAGAAAGTGACAGAACCTGTACTTGCTGCCAAAGCCCAGGTTTATCTTGCCCGGGTGTGGGATCCCAGCAGAGCCTGCTGGGGGAGCAGAGCAGGAGGGCCTGTCCTGCCTTCCATGGCAGTGCTGCCACCCTGCAGGGACCCACTCTGGGGATCTGGGGAGGGACACCCTCTGCCCAGGGAAGGCATGAGGAAAGGAGCCACAGACCAGGGCCCCACCCACAAGTTTATTCAAGACTAAGCTGGCCTTAGTTTATGTAACTAAACAAAGGCCATCAGCCCAACTACAAGCCCCTGTGGACAGCACTGATCTCCTGACTGCTGAAGACGGGTCCCCAGGCCTCAGAAAGTGGGCTCTGGAACAGAAACGTCACCAGGGGACACCTGGCGAGTCCCAGGCACATTTAAGGTACACTGTTCCCCAGATCACATGCCAGGGTGGCCTCCTTGCCTCCTCCCTCCCCATCACTTCAAGAGCCAGGAACCTCTAAGCCTATCTATCCATCCTGCCTCTTGGGCTTTTAGGGTCTGCCCTCTGGTTTCCTCCGCCCCTGCCTGGCTCAGGCCTCTGCCTCTCCTGCCTGACACAGCCTCTCCTCTGACCCCACACTTGGTCCCTGGAAGGAGCTTGCTAACCTCCAAGCAAGACTGTCCCTCAGCGGTCTGAACCATCCTACGGCCTCCCTGTCACCTTCGTAAGGCCAAGCTGACTGGCCTGGCACATGTGGCCCTTGGATCCACCAACTCTCTGACCAGGGTCTCTCAGCACTACTGGCCTTTAGGGCTAAGTCACTCTGCTGTGACCATCCCACGCATCAAAGGATGCTGAGCAGTGCCCTTGACTGCCCAGATGCCAACAGCACCACAGTTCTGACAACTGGGAAGGCTCCTGACAGTGCCCTGGGGGATCTCAACCCCCTGTCTCAGAACCACTGCTCTAAGCCCAACTCAAACATTGCTCCCCCAGACGTAGCTGAGCTTCAAGTCATGTCGGGTGAACAAGGGACATTTGCACCCAAGTGAGGGCCTGGCCAGCTACCTTGAGGCTCACCTCCCTACCCACCCCCATGCCTGTTCTTTCAAAGGGGAAATAAGGCTTTGTCACATGAGACCAGAAGCTGCCATGAACAGGGAAAATCTTTTCTAGTTCTCTCTTGAGTCAGGGAGCAGAGTGATGGAAGCAATGGAAGTGGATAGAGACCTCAGAGTGAGCCCAGAGAAAGGAAGAACCAAAACTAGGGTCAAAGGAGCTGTGAACAAGAGGAAGAGAAGTGTGCAGAGGCAGGTGGAAAAGGGAGCCCAGGCCAGCGAGACTGAGAGCACAGGAGACAAAGACAGCAACGGATAGGGTCCAGAACACAAGAGGGTGGAAGAGGGACCCAGGCCAGTGAGAGAGAGAGCCTGGGAGATGAATTCAGAAGATGTGAGGGTTGAAGGGCAAGGGCATGAAGGAGGGGAGGGAAGGGAAGGTATGGGGAGGGGAGAGAAGAGAAGGGAAGGAGAGGAGAGGGAAGGGAAGGAGAGGAGAGGAGAGGAGGGAAGGAGGAGAGGGGAGGGGAGGGAAGGTGCAGGGAGGGCAGGTCCAATGCCACATACGTTTTGATCACCGCCTTGAGGGCGGCCTTGCGCTCGCGATCTGCGAACTTGTCCACGAGATAGCCAGACATGCAGGGCGCCTGACAGTAGAGCCGGAAGAACCGGTGGTAGTTGCCCAAGGCCCAGGCCGCCCTGAGTGCCAAGGCGTGGGCCACGCAAGGATCTGCCTTCAGCTCCCGCGTCAGGTACGCCAGCTCGGTAGTGATGTCTGGGGGAACAGGAGGCAGAGGGAGGTGAGGAGGGCTCAAGCCCGGGGACCACACCTCCAACCCCGGCCCGCCTCTCACCGCCTGAATTCTTGGTGAAGATGTAGTAGAGGATCCGGTAGGCGGTGAACTCCCCGACATTGCCCGGTAGGTTCTCAGCATATAGTGACTTGAGCTGCGTCTGGCACTGGTTAAACTCTTCATGGTCACCCTGGAGGACACGGACAGGGCAGGCTGAGGCCATGGGAGGAAACAGGGAGCCCAGGAGGAGCCAGGAGGGTCCAGGCACCTGCTTACCTTCTCCAGGGCGATGCGGGCATGGGTCTCGTACACTTCCACCGTGAACTCTGTGCGCACACCCTGGACCTGGGGGAGCAGAGGGTCAGGCCAAAGCAAAGACGGCCGGCCAGGGCAGAGCGGCCCAGGGCCCACTGGGAGCACCCACCAGCCCGCCTCACCGTCAGATCCTGCCGGATTGACTTCATCTGCTCGCAGGCAAATGCGTAGTCCTGCTTCTCTTTCCAGTGGGACTTGACCATGGAGAGGGATTTCTTCAAAACCTGAGGAAGGGATGGAATGAGGTTTGGCGTGATGTGGAACAGAGAGGGCGTGCCAATGCCTGTTCTAGACCCAGGAAGCCCCACGAAGCCGGACTTTTTAAAACGCGGGTGCGACATCAAACCATGCTGACATTCGCTACCAGCATTTAAAAAAATAACAGAAAACAAACTACCAGAAGCATAAGGCGCGAACACTCCTGGGACTTATGTTGCCTCCACAACACAGCTGCATCGCCGAGTGGAGCGCTACCGTCTCCACCACAGGAGGGCTGCAGTCAGGATGCCAGAGCACCCTGCATGCCACTGCTGTGGGCCACACATGTGCCTGGGAAGGGCTGTACTCTACTGATTGCAGAAGTGAACAGATCACGGCTCAAAGTAGTCAAGTAATTTTCCAAACCTGGCCACAAGAGCCCAAGCCCCTTCCCTGAACTGCAGGACTCCAAGCACAGGCTCTGTCTTTGGTTCACCACTCAAAACCAGACCAACCCAGCAGGCCCAACTGTGAACTCTCAGGACAGGTTTCCAGCACCAGCCACCCCCTCCACCTCCACGAGCACTCACCGGCACCGGGCGCACAGTGGAGGGGTCAGGGGCACAGGTAAGACGCAGGTAATGCTTGGTAATGTCAGGGCAGGTGCCCACAATCTGCAGCTCCTGCCAGTCAGGGTCGGCCCCGCTGCAGTCCAGGCTGCCCATGTGCAGCACCAGGGGCTCGAGCCGCAGACGGCGGGCATGGCCGTGCTGGAAGCGGGCTGCACGCTTCTGCTTCTTCAGCTCGCGCTCTGGGTCCTCACACTCCAGAGCTGCCATCTTCTTGCGACTACGCTTGGTGGGGGCAAGATCATGCCTAAGCCGGGAGGAGGGAGGAGAGAGGAATGAGTGGCTAGAATTCTCGCTGCACCCTCCAGCCCCGACCTTCAGGGTAGGCATCTAGGGCCCTGCACACACTGGACCCCAGGCCCAGGCTCCAGGCACCCCCTTTCCTGGGAGTCTGGATCTCAGACCTCTCCCCATTCAAACCCCAGAAGCCCCTAGTCTCACCTTTTCCCCCGCTGTGCCCGGCCTCGGCCCCGATCCATGTGGGCCCCCCGACCACCCCGGCCCTTGGGGGGTGGGTTCCTGCGACCCACAGGATGACACTCATTCCCTGAATAGGAACTGTCGGAGTCTGAGTGGGAGTCACTGCAAGAAAGAAGTGCAGAAGTCAGGCCACAGCTGGTTCTTTTCCACCCTAACCCCGCTCATGCCCCAAGCCTCCATACCTGCGGCGGAAGTGGCGGGTTGGAGACCGGGAAGAGGAACGGGAGCGGGAGTCAGTGCTAGAGGAGGAGCTGTTGTCCTTCATGAAGACATTGCGATTGCCAAACTTGGTAAAGCCGCTGCCCCGGGCTCGGCCAGCACCCCCAGCCCCTGGTGCCCCTCGTTGGGACTGGGGACCCCCGCCCCTTGTCGCCGAACCTGTCCCCCTAGGAGGGTGAAGGCTGTTAGGGGCCTCCCACCGCTTCTTCTTGGGGCTCTCAGCCACAGGCTCCCGACTCAGCCTGAGAATATAGCAGGGAAAGGGTATCACCAATCCAGGCGCTCACTTCAACGGGATCAGAGTTCCCCATCCCAAGACCGACCAAACCACCAGGGACACAGCCTCAGGAAAGGAGAGGCACTTACCCCAGGCGACTCAGCTAAGAGGCTGCAGAAATGGGATGCAAACCCAAGGTTTTCTGTTTCCAAAGGGTGATCTTGACCCCTGGGCAATACCTCTCCCTCAGCCCCCATGGCCTTCACCCTACTCTAGGATCCCAACCCTTGGCAATTCATGGCTCTCTGTTCCTCCCTCCTGGACCCCCTAACCAGACTTCATCCTTCAGATCTAGTTTTCCAGGTCACTCCTTAAAGCTCCAGGTACCCCAGATGCCAAGTCTCCAACTGCCAGATCCAGGTACTATGCAGCATCGCCCTGACCCTCACACCTCACATCTCCTTCTCCTGGCCAAGACTAACCCAGGCAGAGGCTCCCGACTCCAATCAATGGTGTAGGCTGAGCCGTCCTGGAGCCTGGCCTGCAGCACCTCCTTGAGCAGCTTCTCAGTCCGGTCTTTGTCCTCCTCCGATTCACAGGCAGTGAAGCAGCGTTCCACATACTCCTTCATGTCCTGTGGCCAGTCATCAGGCTTCCCAGACAGGCCCCCTCGAGAGGAGGGCCCACTGTGGGGCAGGTAGACACAGGGAGTCAGGACGCACTCCTCTCCCAAGCAAGGGTTGTGCCACTCAGCTGACACCATGTGCCAGATGAAATTAAAGTACTTTCCTTCCTCCACCTCATTCAGTGCTCACAACCACCCCGAGAGGGAGGGATCACTTTCCCATCTCCCAGGGCAGCGTGAGACCCAGGGTGGGAAATGTGCTCCTTGCACGCACACAGTAGTGGAACTGGGTGGGAACAGATGGGACGGGGCATCACCTGTGGTTCGAGGCTTTCTCAGGGTTGGGCTGGGGGCCAAAGCTGCTGTGCTGCACCTCAGAGCTGGAACCAAAATTCTGGTTGGTGACAGCAAAGGGCCGTTTCTGAATGTTGAACTTGAGACCTCCAGTCCCAGGGGCCGCTATTAAGGTAGGAAAAGCTGGGGTTAGTCTCTTCCCTGGCACACTTGGAAGATCACCTGCCCCCAAGAAATGCCAAAATGAAAACTATAAAGCAGAAGAGAACAGGGATTCTGGCATGGGAGAGGCCAAGTTCCAGGAAAGGACTCTAGCAAACTGTCCTAGCTCCAGAGCAGCCTCAACAGAAACCCTGGGGTGATCACGATAACCAAAACAAAGAACCAGCATGGCCTGGGGGCAACCTTCAGCCTGCCCTCCTCCTTCACCTTACCCAGCCCAGCACCAACTCACGCTTCATGCGGTTCCACAGCTGCTGACCCTTCTTGGGCTTGGCTGGCTCAGAATAGGCATGCTGCCCATAGGCCTGGCCCGAGGCAGCCCCTGCCTGGCTGTGCTGTGCTGATGGAGCGGTCCCGGGCTGGGGACCACTGCTCAGAGGATGTGCGCCATGCTGGGGGTTCGAAGGCTGAGGGGGCTGGCTTGCCGGCAGCGGCTGAGGGGGTCCCTGGTATGACATGCCCTCGTCCATACCAGGGACTGGGGGCTGTAAGAGTTAACAGGTGCTGAGGGTGGGAGCCGAAGCTTGGCGGGCCTGCTCTCACAACCCTGTTTCCATAGCCACCCTTTCACTCAGCTCTCTCAGTCCTGTGCAAGGGCCTTTGGGAGTCAGGTCACTCTGAAATCCTCAGAAGACCCAAGGTATGTACTTTTCTCAGCTGAGAAGACCCAGGCTCAGAGACCAAGCTGTTTACAGCAGTCCACAGCCCTTATGGCTGCAGAGTTGAGTTTTCTACTGAGAGCTACCACAAACAGTACACCCATCCCAACACTGTAAACCGTAACATGCTAGGCAAGATGCACATAGGAGGGCAAATGCCCATAGCAAGCTGCAATCAAGTTCCACGGTTCCCCTTTGGTAAAGCTGATTAGCAGAGAGGTCACATGACTTCTAAGTCAGTCCACCACCAGAAAGTGCGAGCGCTGGCACTCGAACCCAGGTCTAGGCCAATTACACGTCCAGCTGCCTTTAAAGGCAGGCTGCCACACTACAAACCATTCCCACCATCTCCACACCTCAAACCCTGGCCTTGCCTAAACCCTAAACTCATAACGGTTTTAAAAACTGCTTTGCTGTACTCATTCTCATCATTTTCAGATCAGGATATGTTTGACAGGATGGAAAAAAACAGAGAGGGGAGTTACTGAGTGGCCTGGGCTCAGGCGGTACCTGGTTCAGGGTCCCTTGGTGCTGGGGTGCCGATGGCTGCTGTGGTGTGGCTGAGCCATAGGAGCTGGCCATCCCGTACTGGGAGGGGGAGCCGTAACTCTGGTACATGCTCTGCCAAAGGCACAGGGGAGAAGGGGTCAGCAGGCAGGGCCAGTTCCTTCCATGTGATCTATGCCTTCCCCTGCTCCTGAAAGCTCAGGAACCGCCCACAAAATTGTGGGCCTCAACTTAGCCCTCTCCCCATCACACAAACACACCAAATTTTCTCATATATTAAAAACAAAACAAAATCCCTATCAATCCCATGTTCTACTGCAGCTAGTTCTTGAAAGAATTTATTCAACTAATATTTACGGAGTGTCAGCTCTTTTAAGCACTGAGAAAGGACACAAAATAAAGGACAAAACCCCATGCCTGCTAGTGTTATACGTGCTGTAGACCTACACAGAGAACACATCCAGCAGTACTAAACATCACGAGAGTGTAAGCCGGGAACAGAGGAGCAAGGGGGGAGGGGGTGTGCTACTTCACACAGGTGTGTCTGGGCAGGGCTCTCTGATAAGGTGAGGAGGCAGCGAGCAGTACAAATGTGTGAAAAAAGAGCACTGCCATGGCAGAGTACAGCATGAACAGACTCAATCAGCCATGTGCTCATCATAGAAATAGCAAGGAAGATGGCAGGTGGCCAGGAGCCAAGTCACGAGAGCAACCAGTGACAGGACACTCAGGACCATGCAGGCCCTGGACTTACCTTGGGGCGATGAACTGGTTATGGTGTGAGCAGTGGAATTATAAGGAATTGTCACGCTGTCCCAACCCACTGACTACCCCCAATGCACTCTGAGCCCCAATTCAGGCCCTGCCCGAGCCTCTGGGCCCCATACTCACCATGGGGTAGTAGTAGCTGTAGGGGTAGGCATAGCTGTACTGCTGGTACCACTGGTAGTACTGCTGCTGCTGCAGAGCCGACGCCTCTGCCTGGGACACGTACTGTGCAAACAGAGCCCCACGAGCCGTCAGGATCGGCAGCAGGAACCCTGAAGGACAGCCTCACTACTGCTGTTTAACTGGCACCAAGGAATGGAAGGCTCTCCAGGAACTTCAGAGAGTTGATCAGACTCAGGGCGCCTTGCGGACCTGGGCACACTTCCTTCATAAGGCTAGACCCCCCCAGAGGCAAGGACTATATCATGCCCTGACTCCTCAAGGAAGCAGCCCTTATTCCCCCATCAGACTAGGGCTCGTTAGTTTTCATGTCCCCCTCAGAACACCCTACCCTATGGATGCAAAAATGCCAAGGTGTGTCCCTCCCACCCCTACTTGAGGTACTCAGACCCCAAGGGGCCTTCTCACCTGTGCACTGGCCACAGGACCATTGCTGCTGGCTTTGGCAGCGCTGCCGGCAGCTCCTGCTTTGCTGATGCTGGCCAGGGCCTGGCGGGCCTTCTCCCACTCTGGATTCTCATGCATGGGGGTCTCCATGCCATTCTCTCTGCCTGCCCCGGCCACCATGCTGTACTGAGGGGGCCTGCACAGAGGACTCCAAGTCAGCCTGCCCTACCCACCACACACACAGGCAGTGCCTGGCACAGAACAGTCAAAAATCAAACAAAAAAAAAGGATAACCAATGTCCACAGAATGTAATATAGGACCTGGCATCCAAGTGTTTTGTGAGTTAATGAGCTCTGTCTGAAAACACTACCCAAGTTATCAGGTTATCACAGTTTGGGAAAAAAAGAGAAATCAGCGGAAAGATAAATGAGTACCGAAGGTTGGAAGTCGCCACCTAATTATAATCCCTTGAGGGGATCATCACAATTCTGACATTAGCACCGAACTGTGGAAAATAAGTACGAGAGCATGATGCCACTCTCCACACTACGACCAGTTTCCATTTGTCCTCTGGCAGATAAGAGCCTCACTCCCACCCCTCCTACCTCCCATCATGGGATCCATTTTATCACTTCCCTCCACCCTGTGTGAGGTCCCACCCCAGAGGACAACACTGGGTTTTACTTCCTCTTTCCCTCCAGCCCCACTAACCAATCTGTGCTACGTTGATCACCCACGTTGGCCGCCATCTGGACCCTGGGGCGTAAGGGGTGGACCTCGGGAGCCAGACTGCTTTTTCACTGTCTGTGAGAGAAAGAGGGGATTAGGAAGACTCAAAAAGAAATGAGAAACATGTCAGAGACTGGGAGAGAGAAGTCTCCAGAGACAAAGAATCTGAAAAGCATTTGAAGTCTGGATGTGGAATGAAAGGGCTAGAGTATGAGGGGGAAGCCCATGTACTCCCCGAAATGCTCTAGGGGGGAAAGGAAGGACTTGAAAATAGGTCTGAGGGCATTTCCCAAAGGGAGAGGGAAGGGTCTGAAACCTGTATGACGAAACAGAAGGGTGTGAGGGAAGCCCTGAGAGAGGCTGGAGGAAAGTCTGGAGAATGTGACAGGGGAACTTCAGTCAAAGGTTCAGAGGGAAACAGAAGTAACAGGTCAACCGAAGGAGCAAAATCTGAGTGATCCCTTAGGGACAAAGGCTTGGGTAAACTTCTGGGGGAACTCTGTATACAAAGGAAAGCCTATGAAGGAGCCCTGAGAGATAAGGGGAGGGGCTGGGACAGAGAGAAGAAATGTAAGATTTCTGCAAGTTACCCTAGAAGCAGGGAAAAGTGAGAGAGTACAGGATGGGAACATCACGCAAAACAAAGGGTTCTTTCTGATTAGGCTTCTAAAGACTGATTTCAAAAAGGCTCTCTAAGAGCAGAACAGAAACGTAAAGGGGAGGTTTCAGAAATGAGCCTGGGAAAGAGGAAAAGGAATCGATTCTCTTAAACTGGGGACCTGGGGATAAAGCTTCGGAGTTGCTGAACAGGCAAAACATCTTTAGGAAGTTATTATTAGAGTGGGGTGGTAAGCGCCGAAGGAAAGTGAGAGGGTCTTGGGAGCCGAGACTGCAGAGGACTTAATGTCCCTGAGGGAGTAACAGGGAACAGGGGTGGGCTCAAAGGCGAAGCCCGATGAGAAATGAAGAGACAGGGGCAGGAGTCTGGGGCCCGGCGAAGCCCTAGCGAGAAAACAGAACCTGGGCGGAAGCAGTGGGTCCGTGGGGACAGTCCTAGGGGGTGGGGTCTTGGGCGAGGTCCCAGAGGGGCCTCACGAGGGGAGCACGGAGCTGGAAGACAGGTCGGGGAGCACCTGGTCGTCCTGCAGGACCGGGGCAGGCGAAGAAGGGCGCGGGTGGAAGAGGAGGCTGCGCGAATCCCCGCGACCGGCCTAGGAGCCACCGCCCCGGGCACGCCGCGCCTGCGCACGAGGATCCCCGGGGGGAGGAACGCTGCTCGCAGGACGCCTGTCTCCCGGGGCAACGCGGCTCTCCCCGTGGAACCGTCCGGTCAATGACAGGTGGGGCGCCTCCGGGACCCGAGAATTCCCAAGCAGGGATGGGGGGGGGGGATGAAAAGCGGAAGCCCATGGCGCATGCGCATTGACCCACCCGCGGCCCCGCTCTGATGCGCACGCGCAGTGCCCGGCCTTGCCCGCCCCACCCTGTGGACGCTCACGCGCCACAGCCGTTGGTATGACTGCCGAGTTGGGGCCTGCCGGGCATAAGCCCTGAGGAAGCAAACGCCCCCTCCCCCACCGCCCGCCGCCGTCCCTACCTGCCTCGACCACTAGCTCCCGGGACTCGTCAGCGGTGCCTCAAAGCGATAGCGACGCGACAGCGGCACCGCTCGACGACCTGGCCGGCTCCTGTCTTCTTTTGGCTTCGACGACCCGACCGCGGCGTCCTGACGTCACGCGGAGGCCGCGCCCCGCCTCCCTCGCTGTTGCCCGGCCAATGCGCGCCTCTGAGCCCGTCCTCCCACCTACGCATATTAAAGCGCTGGGCCGCTGCGGGCCAACAGGGCTGGGACGGTGGCCCCGAAGGGACACGCCGCGCAGGCGTGAGTCGTCGATGCGCTCTTCTCCCTCCAGGGCTTCCTTGTTTTGGCTCGGTTGGTGGTAACCATCTTTACTCCTTGCTGTGAACTAGGTTGATGGACATGGGCTATAACGTGGGAGCCCAGGAGAGAATGGTTAACTCAACGGGGGCGTCAGGAGAGGCCTCCACCCGGGAATGGCACGCGTGGCTGTGGGTCGGAGGGGCTCTGGGCGGCGGGAGAGGAGGATGGGGCCTGGAGGGAAGAGAGGGCGGCGGAGCTGGTGGTCACCGTGTCGGGCTGAGGACTTTGGATCCCCGGGAAGCCCCCGAGCCCCCTGTCCCCACAAGCCCCTCCACGTCCTCTTTTGTGCTGTTGCTGAGCCGGGGATTGGCGTCTTAGTACTTATCAACATACTCGGTGTCTTCTTTCTGATCATTTTTTAAAGCCCTTTTTAAGCCAGACTTCCTGAACTCTGCCCGGCGTCCTTGTTTATAAAGACGAGGATAATAGTAGTGCCTCGTGGGGTTGTGCGAGGAGCACGTGAGTCTGTCTCTGCATGTCATCGCCGTGTGTGTAACAGCTGGGTTTTAAGTCATTGCCGCCCTGTCTCCCAGGACACCTGGTGGGAGAACAGTCCATACGCAGATAACACGGACAGATGTGTCCTAGGCGGCGTTTGGGCGATGCCAGGGCTGGGGTGTGGTTTTAGGGGAGGTCTGAGATGTCGGCGTGGGAGCGGGTCCTGGAGGAGGTGAGGGAGAGCTCGGGGCCCCTTCCTCCAAGCTCCCCCGACGGCAGCCTCCTCAGAGAAGGGCAGCTTGGAGGCTGTGGCTTCTGGAGCACAGCCCCCAGGGCTTGAGTCCTGAGAGGAGGAACCTGCAAAACACAGAATGAGGGTGCAGTGTCCTTTCCGAAAGGGTCCCCGCCTCGGTTTCCTCAGCGCCTACAGATAGCTCCTCCCAGGCCACCCAGCACAGACCAGACACCCGCTCCACCTTAGGCGCAGATAGGAACGCCATCTCATCTATTGTGCCGGTGTTCTCATTTTAGTTTTTATTTTTCCTGCTTGCTCCTCCAGATCTAACCTTTGCCATCCTCTGCCGTGCCTCTGTGCTCAGAGGCTGACTTATGAACTGCACTGTGACCCAGGCACCCTTGCCCTTTGCCTGCCCTTTGCATTGGACCCGGCAGGGGAAGGGAAAAGAGAGGTCATGATGTTCGTTCCCCCTGGCCCTCTCCTCCCCGCCGTGCTGCCATTTTGGACGTGGCTACGTGCCTGTCCCTGTGGTCACAGCCCCTGTCTGGCTGCCCACCCCCATGCTTTGGCTTTCTCCAGGTACTGGGGTTCTGGCGGCATTGCCCCCTGCCCTCTCCCTCACCCGCCTTGGGGTGGAAGTGGCTACCTGGGTTGACCTGCGTTCCATGTTCCTTGTTCCTGGTTGGTTCCCTTAACCCTTTCTCTAAACTCCTTGCGTCTTTTCTCTAGGACCCTGACTGAAAAAATGTTCCATCCAGTTCAGGGACAGTAGAGGGTGGTAGACCATTTCAGAGACGATTTCCTTCCCCTTCTCTACCAGTATGACCTTTTCCCTTGGTAAGTGAACCATTTTATTAGTGTTAGCGTGGCAGATCTTTTTTCGAGTTTGTATTTTCTTAAAAGTGAATTTTTTTGTTTTATTTCCGGTTTAGGGTTTAGGGTTAGTTAGTTAATTTAGTTTACATTTACAGAATAATTGCAAAGATATTAGAGAGAGTTCCTATGTACATTACATCGTTTCCCTATCATTATCATACATTGCCATCATACTTTGTCAAAACTAAGAAGCCAAAATTGGTGTATTATTATCAGCTAAACTCTGAATTTTATTTGGATTTCATGACTTTTCCCACTAATACCCTTTTTTTCTGTGCTCAGTCTAATCTCGGATACCACATTGCATCTAGCAGCCTTTCACTCTTAACCTTGACATTGAAAGTGTCTTGTTGGGTCTTGCTTTGTCCATCCAGTCTGACCATCTGTGGCTTTCAGTGGGGTTGTGTGAGTTTGCATGCTGCTGAAATTCTATATATCAGAACTGGCACAACTTTTAAAAAGGGAATTTAATAAATTATAAGTCTATAAAAATGTCCAACTAAGGGATCCAGGGAAGGATACCTTAACTCAAGGAAGGCCGATGGGTCAGGAACACCTCTTTCAGCTGGGAAGTCGCATGGCTGGCATCTGCTGGGCCCTTCCTCCTGTACTCCATTGCTCTCAGCTTCTGTCCCTGTGGGGCTTCCTCATTTTGCTTCCCTAGGGCTGGCTTTCATCTCTTGGCTTCCCTTGGTTCTCTCCAGGTTCTAGCTTGCTTCACATCTCATGGCGATGTCTGCTGGGCTCCAAGCATCTGCAGCTGCTCTCTCTTTTGACTCTGAAGCTTCTCTCATTTCTGTCGACTCTAACTCTCTCCGAAATATTTCCTCTTTTAAAGGATTCCAGTAAACTAATCAAGACTCACCTGGAATGGGTGGAGTCCCATGTCCATCTAATCCGAAGGTCACACCCACAGCTGGGTACCACATCTCCATGGAGATAATCAAATCAAGAGTTCCTGCTGGCAGGGTTGAATCAGGATTAAAAGAAGCGGCTACCCCCACAAGTTTGGGCAAGGATTAAACATGGCTTTTCCAGGGTACGTAATAGATTCAGACCAGCACAGGGACACTAATAACATTACACTCAGCCTGATTGCTCAGGTGATAAGATTTAAATGTGTTGTCTTGCCATTTGGTTTCTGTTTTTCCCTTCTCTTTACTCCCTTTTTTTTCTCTTTTTTCTGCCTTCTTTTGACATGAGCATTTTTAATGAAACTATTCTGTCTCCTTTACTGGTTAGTAGCTGCCACTCTGTTATTTTAATGATGGTTATTTTGGTTAGCTAGAGCCAACTAAATGCAATATACCAAAAATGAACTGGCTTTTACCAATGGGGATTTATTAGCTTACAAGTTTACAGTCCTGAGGCCATGAAAATGTCCAAATGAAAGCATCCCCACGGACAGTACCTTCTCCCTAAAGACCAGCTACCAGCGACCCTCAGGCCCTCTGCCACCCGGCCAGGCACATGGAGACGTCTGCTGGTCTTTCCTCTCCTGGTTTCATCGCCTCTGGCTTCAGGGGCTTCCTCTCTGAGCTTCTTCATGTGTCCTCTTTCAGCTTCTCTGGGGCTTTTTTTCTGTATTATCCTCTTATAGTGGACTCCAGTAAGAGGCTTTAGATCTATCCTGGGGCGTTCCTCGACTGAAATAACCTAATTGAAAGGACCCACCCTCAACAGGTCTACACCAGCAGGGATGGGTTAAAAGAACGTGGTCTTTTCTGGGGTCCATACAGAGAAACCATCACAGTGGTTTTCAGGTTTATAGCGTGTGTCTCTGACTCAGCAGCCTGCCTTCACACACGTGGTGAGAGGGCTTCAGCCATGCACTTCATTTCACCAGCCCCAATCTCTGCCGTTTGCATCCATTTTACTCTGTGTGCTGCAAACCCCACACCACATTTCTGTTTGTGTGTTTGTTTGTTTAAATACACAGTTATCTGTGTGTGTGTATTTGAATCAGAGATTCTGTTTTAGAAGAATAAAGGCTGGAGGCTCAATGAATGATATTTCATATTTTAAATTTAGGGTTGTTCTCCTTTAAGTTTCATGTTAATTCCATGCTGTGTTTCAGTAAGAAAATAAAGATTATTCTGTGCTTGTGGCTCCTCTCAGAAAGTGGCTGATGGAGCAAAGAAGGGCCAGAGTGGGGGTCAGGAGGTAGAGGAGAGGGAAAAAGCAGCAGCACCTGAGCACACCTGCAGGCTTTCCAAACCACCTTCAGCGCCCACCTGCTCCACAGGGAGACCCGGAGCAGCACCGTGCCCTTCGGCCACATTTCAGGGGAGTTTGAGACACTTTTTACAGCAAAACCGTTACGGTAAACTCCCCAAACAAATTTTCAGCACCTCAAGCTAACACTCAATTAAATTTAAACATCGGTATGAAATTTGATTTAAACGTTTAGAGAAGGGAAAGTGGTTGCCTCTCATCCCCCATGGCACAGTTACCCTCTCTCAGACATCTGCGTTCCCTGGAAGTCTTCTGGCCTCTGAAGGTAATTCCCACTCCTAACGGCTGTCCTGCAAAGGCAGGAACCCTGACAGAACCTCTGAACTAATGTCAGGACCAGTAAAACCACAGAAATTCAGTTTTGCCTTTAAGAACATTTAGAAATTGTTTTTCAAAAAAAAAAAGCACAGGAACCTAACTCCTGATTCAGATTTGGTGGTTCTCAGTGACAGTTGGAGAGTTCCCAGGGATGAGGATGGGGAAGTGTGGGTTTCTCTTGCTGCCTTGTACGCCTTACGGATTTCATCTTCCATGTCCTGCAGTGCTGCTTTATTCCGCTTTTCACTAGTTTCCTGTGTGTCCCAGGTTCCTTGTGTCAGGTTATTAGATAATAACCCCATGATAAGAGGAGAGACTTTATAGCTTTCTCTATCCCAACATACCCAGTTCTGCAATTGCATCCTCAAAAGCTGCTTTTGCCAGCCTGCAGTCATGGTTAGGGAAATTAAGACTTTGATGTAGAATGCGGAAAAATTGAGGGCAAGACCTAAGCAAATGACACGTGTCGATGGAAGTTCTGTGATTGCAACATCTCTGGCAACTTTAAGGTACTTGGCTATTTTCACCTCATTTCCTACAGCAAATGCATTCAAATACCTGAGGTTGTCCCCTTTCATTTCATAACAGAAAGCCTTGGACTCAGCGTTAGCTGCCACGATGAGGTGTTTGTCCATTACATCCAGGGTGTTGTAACAGATTAAATTTAGCTCGGGTGCAACAATTTGCTAACGTTTTCGAATCACTTTTTGCCTTCTCCCTTGCTTTCTTCTTTTTTGTTCAGTGCTGCAGATTCGTCTCCATGAGACTCCTGTACTGCAATCATATTTTTGTATGCAAGACAGCAGCTTTCTCTCTTTATCTGTCAACTCCACACCCACCCCTGTTATTTTCTTCATCGTCCCCAGCATTTTGTCATCTCAGCGCTCGCCCTGTGTGCTGGTTTAAAAGGAAGTATGCCCCCTAGAAAAGCAATGTTTTAATCAAAATCCCATTTCATAAAGGTAGAATAATCCCTATTCAATACTGTATGTTTGAAACTGTAATCAGATCATCTCCCTGGATGATATGATTTAGTCAAGAGTGGTTGTTAAACTGGATTAGGTGACGACATGTCTCCACCCATCTGGGTGGGTCTTGATTGGTTTACTGGAGTCCTATAAAAGAGGAAACATTTGGGAGAATGGGAGATTCAGAGAGAGCAGAGCAGAAGGACATAGCCACGAGAGGCAGAGTCCACCAGCCAGTGACCTTTGGAGATGAAGAAGGAACGTGC
>PVIY010030996.1:0-30722 GCA_004026745.1 Myrmecophaga tridactyla | reverse complement strand
CCTTCTAGCAAGAAAAATGAATCATTAAAAAGACCAGAGAACCATTATATTGGTGTGCAGAGTCGGCCCCCATTAACCAATTATTTATAGCTCAAGTAAACTTCTGTTTTCCATCATTTCATAAATTCCAAAGGATTGGGTCCCTATAAGTTCTTTTTAACATTAATATCACTTTTACAAACTCACCTGGTTCCTTTTGAGTCTCAAGTGGCTTATTTTAATGACTGAACATAAAAGAGTATATCTTTACAAGGTACACAATTTTGACAGGGATAATATGTGTGAAACAAAATTATGGGAAATATATTATCCAAAATGATCTATCAGGGCTCTGTGTAATTATACTTGCTGTATAACCTTAGTTATTTTATTTAACTTCTCTGAATCTCCAATTTTTCCAGCAATAAAATAGCAATAATGCTTCACTGAGTTGGGAACAAATAAAATAGCCTTTGAATGTTCTGAAATTGTATTTTTGGACATGTAAATTTCGTTACTGGAATTTGTTGGGGAACGGTACCCAAATAAAACAGGGAGATGTACTCTGAGTCCCCATTTAAGGGGAAGAAACCTCTAAGCTTGCAACTAGCTCAGCCCTATGTGATCTCTTGACTTGGAGCTTTCTAGGACATTTTCTTTTCCTGTTCTCAGATATGCAAGCATTTTGTATTTCTCTTTTGCTTGGTACTCTTTGTGATTAGGGTTCAGATGAGTAGAGATGGGTTCTTTATCTTTCTCCTGTTTACTCAGTGGAATTTACAGAATTTGGGGGTGCCAAGATTTTGAGAACATCATGAAGTCAAGATATTCAAAACATGTCAGCGCACGTGTAAGGTTTAAAGTACATATCAGAAGATAAGAATACCAGCGAGGGCCCTTGGAGAGAAACTTTAACTTCCTCTCCCCTCTTGTACCTGTCTTTCTGGGTTTAGGAGCACATAGGCTTACTATGGGATGTGAATCGTCATGGTCAAAGGAAGGGAGAATGGAGATTTTTAATATAGACAAAGAAGCTGGCCTTTGTCAGCTTTAAGGGAAGGTTTATTTCTTCAAGTTGCACTTGAGATGCTGCCTCCCACACCTGTGATGGGTACCATGAGCTAAAAAGGGTTTCTTAAGTTTCTTCTGGATAGATTGACCTGTGTCATCTCTTCACTGCTCTGGAACACCAGGGAAGCCGAGTTTTCTAAAGTAGGAGGTGGTAGAAATATAGTGATCCTATATAGTATATAGAACTAGATCCTAATAAATGTGGACAGTTCTCATATATGGAATAAATTGTGCTCATAACACAATTTTGAGCTCCCATCTCAAAATAAGTAATCAGGCCCCACACCAACAAAGCAATATATTCCTGGAATTATTTTATTATGGAATTATTAGAACTTCAATTTGAAATCATATTTTCAAGTTTTATCTGCCATTGATGGAACAAATAAACATGTCCTTTATTTGACTAGGAAGCCCCCTTATCTTGTGTTTCGGGGAACAGTAAACTAAACGTAGTAAGGAGCCAATGTGGAATTATAGATCTAAGCTGGTCTGAAGCAGAAAACACGATATTAGCATGAAGAGAGGGTGGGTCCTTCTCAATGACGCTTGTCCTTTAAATGTATACACATAGATGAAAGAGGCTTTACAAGATAAAAATGAGAAGTGGGATCACTTGTTTCTATGAAGCAGGATGCATTCTGGCCAGGAAGCTGGAACTGGAGTGATTTGAGGCCATGTCAACATGATCACCTGTCAAGTCAAACTGCATCGTTGACATAATCTTATTACATAGCTCATGAAATTATTCCCCAATTATTTTCTAAGTGCTGGAAATTTGCTAATTCGATTAAATATCATCGGCCTTGCTTGCTTAAGGTTGTTGAAATGGTCTGAGTTCCATTGACAGGTGACAGACATCTAACATAAACTGGGTTGAACAAAATCACAGTACTTATTGGCTCATGAGACTGGAAGTCCAGGGAATGTGTTGTCTGCGGGAGAGGCTGATAGAGGTGTCAAAACAATGCCTTGAGGACTTTGTCTCTCTGTATTTCCTTGTTGTGGCAAAGATGACACCAACACCTCCAGGCTTTCGTCTGACCAATTTAAGCAGCCTTGAAAATGAATGCGTACCTTTTCCGCAAGGTTTCAGCAGAAGTCCTATGACCAGCTCTTGTTGGTTTTGCTTCACTCCTGCATGGCCGAGGGGTGGAATGCCCTGGTCACTGACGAGTCATGTTACCAGCCCTGACTCGAGGCCATGGGAAAGGGAGCCCAGCCTCACCTGAACCCTACAGATTTAGAGCAGAACAAAGCTTGTTCCTCACGGGAAAGTCATGAGCTGTCATTCAGAAAAGTTCTGGGTAGGAGAGAAGAAGGCCTGTTCCTCCACGCCGCAGACCTTTCTCCACAGTAGGCTTCCCACACCTCAAAGGCTCACACTGGGTTTAGTCCCGCCTGACTCTGCAAACTGCCACATTGGCTAGCTTCATGCCCTAGACTCCTCAGGAAACGTTTGTAATAATGTTCTTATTAAATTCTGTTGAAACAGTAATTTTGCATATGTCAAATGGCATAGCATAATGTGTTAATTCCCTTTTCCAGGGGACTTTTAGCACTTCCATCCATTAGCTCGGAAGACTGCTCCTAGTTTTATTATAGTAGTCCTAGCGAAAACCGTCCTCAGGGAGGGTTCCATTTTATATATGCATACATTTGCATGGTCTCCATATAATTTGTATAAGATTGCAGCCTTTTTATAAATTAAATTTTGAATTTATCGCAGTTAAGGGGGAAGTTTCTAATTTCTCCCGTCTTTGCTGTTTACTCACTGCAACAAGTGACAGAATGCAGACGCTTGTATGCAGAGATTGCACTCCGGGTTAAATATTTCTACAGCCTACTTTGCACTGTTTTACCTTCCATCATTTCGGTTATTTGTGAAATGATCTCCAGTTTCTGGGAATAGAGGATGGCCCAGATGGTTCCATAACTTGGCATGTAGTGCAGATGCAAGAGGAGGAAAAACTTATGTTTCTGTTCACTATAACAATATCAATAGAACCTGTCACCTTCTATCTTATTGACCCAGATGAAAATAACCATAGGATAGTGATAGGGTTATTATGAGGATTAAATAGAATAAGGAAATAATAGAATCAGCAGAGCTTAGGGACCTGACTGTAGAAGTAGACGTGGTGGCTGATTGGATCATGGGCCCCAACAAGGCATGTGTTCTTAGTCTTAACTTATGCTCCTGTGGGCGTGAGCCCAGTTGTAAATAGGACCCTTTGAAGACGTGTTGTCAGTAGAAGTGTGGAATCAGAGGATCTGTTAAGGTCCTATTTAGGTGTGGCCAAACTGAGTGAGGGTGAGCATTAACCTGTACACTGGAGGCCTTAAAAAAGAAGCTAGAAGTCAGAGAGAGCCACAGGAGGACATCAAGGCATCGCCCTGTGAGGGAAGGTCTGCCGTCACCGGCACACTGCCGACCCCGGGAGGAAGCATGATCTTGCCGACTCCTGGATTTGGGAATTCTGGCCTCTAAAACCACGAGCCAATAAATGCTTGTTGTTTAAGCCAACCCACTGGGTGGTATTTGTCATTAAAACCTGGCCGACTGAAAAAAGGCATCCTCGGTTTGCATTCCAGCTCCATCACCCGTGTGAACTGGGGCAGGTATTTTCACCTACCTAGTCACCTGAGTTCCCTTGGATGTAAAATGGGATCATAGTAATACTTAGTTCATAGGGTTATGGTGACAGTTAACGTGAGTTAATATATACAAATCACTTATAAAATTCCCGGAAATCACCTCTCCCATCGAACAGACTGGTTACAGTGCCTGTAACCCACAGTTCCTGGGTCCCCAGCACCCCCCACTCTGCTGGATCACGTGGCCCTCCCTGGCTGTCATCTTGGGAAGGATCCCTTTTAAGGCCACCAGACTGGCTCCCTCGCCCGTCCCCAGCACAAATCTATTGGCCCAGTGTTTGGAGGAAGGCCTGCTTCCTCCCAGGGCTGCCCTTTATTCTCTGCTGTCACACAGGCAGGGAATCTGGGGACAGTCAGACTGCAGTGCTTATGAACATCAGAACCCCAGCACTTCAAGTGAGATGAGAGCAAAGCACTCCCCTGTCTGCCACCCCAGAAGTAAGGGGACAGGAGGGGGCTGTGACACAGCATGTCAGCAGCCTTCTCAGGAGAGGTCTCTTTCACGAGTGGTGTTAGGTGGCGTGTCCTTCATTTCAGGATCTGGAGGACATTTGGCACTTTTTTGTTTTGTTCCCTGCCTCTGTGGCCTCATCCAAAACTGAGGGAGGAAAAATTCAATGTAAGATTCTGTGTTAGCAGTTATGTTATTATTACCAACATCCAGCATCCTACAGAAAGAAGCACTTGAGCCTAAAATGAGCTGACTGGTTTCAGAGCACCAGGGCTTACTAATCACTCGCCAGTAAGACACGTACCCATTCTAAGCCTCTGGTTCCTCCTATATAAATCCACGCACAAAATTCTTCCCCATCTGTGTGGTTCTGTGAAACCTAGAAAACAAGTGACCTTCTTCCAAAACACAGTGGTAGGACAGGCATGGGATAGGCATCCCCACTCCGGAAAGGAGAAACTGGAAGGAAAACAGGCTTCAAGGGTCCCAAGCAAATCTGAAACGCAGCAGGTCAAACACCATTAGATTCCAAGGCCTGAGGGTCATCTGTGGCTTGATTCTCTGTCCTCCAGTCTCCCAGGGCAGCTCATCGTGGGTGGTTTGCCAGTTTCTGGCCCTCAAATCTCACCCTTTGATGAGCCCTCCTTACCCAGGGCCCTGCCCTTGAAGTCACTTTTCCTTCATTTCATCCCCTCTTTGTCCCCCTCAGTTCAGGCTGGCAATGTTTCTGCTGGTAAAAAATTCTCAAAATTCTTGATCTTTTGTACAATTCATACAAATCCAAACCATCCCACAAGAGGGGCTACCACCGATCTTTCATAGATAAAGTGCATTTTTATTTCTGGCTTCTTCTGAGATGGCTGATTGGATCCATGAGTCACACACTTAGTCTCTTTGGCCAACAGTTGTCCAGCAACTTTGTTGGCCCTGTTTCCACAGCAGTGTATCTGGATAGGCTGAGAATTTACCAAATCATCAAATGCTGGTTCCTTTTGGCTCAGCATTCATTCCTCAATTTGTCTCTTTCCTCTCACATTTTACTATAAACAGAAAAGAGAAACCAGCCTACATGTTCTATACTTTGCCTGGAGATCTCCTTAGTTAAATATCCAAGTTCATCACTCAGATAAGTTATTGGAGTATTGTGAGCAGGAATCATATAATGTATTTTATATTTCCAGGTTCTAGCACAATGTCTGATGTAGGGCAAGTGCTTGATAAATTTTTCTGAAATAAAACAATCATTAAAATATTTAATACTTAACAGCTATGTGACAAATTACTTTTATCAAACCTTTGAGATTTGGTTTCCTCATCTGTTAAGTGAGCATAAGAGTAACCCACCTTGCAGATTAATGAAAGGGTAATATGAAGTGGGGTTTATGAGCAGGCTTTGTGAAAGCAATCTGTAAATGCTGGTGCTATAAATAGCACAAGGGGTGAGAATAGTATTTTCAGTGTAGTCTTGGCAGAAAATAGTAGAGAATAAGTTTTCAAAATATTTTGGTAAGATTTACTTATTTGGTTTGGTAAATGCACTAGTGGACTAAACAGTCATTGTCATGCTGTTCCCATTTCCACCAGCAGGAGGCAGCATCCAGTGGTTTCAGCTTGGATGGGTTTCTGCAGAGAATTAAACGTACCTTACTCCTAACCCCTACTGGTCATCCTGGATTCCTACATGCCCATCCCTGCTCTTTCACAGCTTAGCCTACCTAGTTTGGTGATGGTGAAGCAATCTTGAGGTATCTGTTAAAGGCATGCAAAATGCGCCCCGACAAATCAACAATGAAATCCTACATAGGAGTAAAACCTGTTTTATTTCACCTGTTATAACCAGAAAGCTGTAAGTTAGGGCTCAGTTTGCCCTTGCTTGCTCACATTTTCACATGCTGCTGAAGTAATGAGTGGTTCTTTAGATGCCATATGTGTTGGCGTAATTACATACACTGGCATAAATTGTTTGATGTAATTTCTCAAACTTATTTAAATTTGTTCTCAGAAATCAAAACAGCTCATTAGTTTCCAGGAATACATTTGTAATTCCTGGAAAATTCTGTCTTTTGGCATTTCAACTGTGGCATATTAAGCTACCGTCTTGAGCCCTTCCTGAATTTTGGTTCCACACGTGCTTCCTTATTAGTCATCTGTCTCCTTCACTGGCTGTGTCTCAGCCTCATCCCTCAGGGTTGGAGGTCTCAGTGCTTCCTACTGGTTCCTGTTCTCGTAGCTGTCTCTGTGTGTTAGCTGGTCTCGCACATCCTATGGCTCCTAAAAACACACTCCCAGCTGACGGTTCCAGTTTTTTCTCCAGCCCAGTATTCTCTTCTGAGCAACAGATTGTGCAGTCCAGCAGCCTTTCTGACATTCCTCCTTAGATGTCTCACAGGCTCCTCACAGCTCCAGCTTTATCTCACACCTGTGCGCCCCCATCCCCCAGCACAGAGATGATGAATAGAAGGCACTCAGTTTTGCACAATGAGTGAAAGAATAAAGGAATGAACGAATGAAGCTTAGATAAGTTCTGGTCCCCCTGTTATATTATTCCCTTTCCTTCATACACATTTCTCATGACATATTTTATGAGTAACATTATTTGTTCAGTTTCATCTCCCTATCTAGACTCTAGAGGAGCAGGGACCATGCCTGTTTTTGCTTCCCTTTTAGTCCCCAAAGCCTAGCACTTCCTAGCACACAGTGGGTACCCTGGTGGCTGTGGCTGTTGCAGTTACATTTTTGGTCTGCTTTATCTCATTCAGCACCTTTGACCCAGCTGAGCATCCCAACCTTCTTGAAACTCTGCCTTTCTCTACTTCTGGGCTCCAGCTCTCCTGGCTGCACCCTTCTCTGGCCTCATTTTTCTCAACCTCATATATGGGCCTCTTTTCTTCTCTCAGTCCCTTAAAAGTTAGTGCTCCAGCTGCGCGGTCCATCCATACCATGGATCGTTACTCAGCAATGAAAAGGAACAAATACTGGATGCACGGATGGTTCACTGGTAAAATGCTTTCCTTACATGCAGGAGACCCGCGTTTGATTCCCGAACCCTGCACCACCACCCCCCTCCAAAAAAAAAGGAACAAATACTGATACGCAGAGCAACTTGGAAGGATCTCAAGGGCCTTATGTTGAATGAAAAAAACCCAATCTTAAAAGATCACATATGGCATGATTCCATTTATATTGCATTCTCAAAATGATACAATTACAGTGATGGAGTACAGGTCCGTCTCTGTGGGGGGTTAGAGGTAGGGGGTGATGAGTTGTGACTCTAAAGGGAAAACACAAGAGAGCTTTGGAGATGATGAAACAGTTCTGTATCTTGATTGTGGTGGTGGATACACAAATCTTGACGTGTGATCAAATTCTGGGTACATGGGAAATCTCTGTACAGTTTTTGCAACTTCTTTGTGAGCCTAAAATTATTTCAAAATGAAAAGATTTTAAAAAAAGAAAAAAAGCATTCTTCAGAGCTCAGTGGGAGGCCTGCTTTTCTTCACCTCCCCTAGACTCTACCTGCAAATCCTCCTCTACTCCCAGGAGTTGGTTGATGCTTTCAAGCTCCATTCCTCTCTTCTGGGCCCCAGGCGTGTGTATACACATGCATGGCAGCTGTGCAGACCGACCCATGCTGCTGTGTCACTCCATGCATATATAGGGGTAATTGGTGTGATCACCAAATGAGAAAATTCGGTTGCTTTTCTATTTATGGGCACATTTTAATCTTTTTTTTTGTATACTATATGGTGGGGTCACATTTCATTCTTTTTCCATGTGAGTATCCTGTTATTGCAGCACCATTTGTTGAATTGTCTGTTGTTTGTTTTTGCTTGTTTGTTTGTTTTGGGGGGAAGTGCATGCACTGGGAATCGAACCTGGGTCGCCCGCATGGCAGGCGAGAATTCTCCCACTGAACTACCCTTGCTCCCCCACGTTTTAATCTTGATACCAATTAATCACCCTTCATCAAAATCTGAACATATGCCCTCGTGGCATGCTTTTCCCATGATTTGCACAATGAACCCTGCATTTTTCTGGTAGATTTTTATTGTATTTGCTTCCTTCCAGTTGCACCATGGAAATACTGTGCCTCATTTACATCTGCAGGCATACATATGTTTAGAAAAATAATGCTTCTGTTCAGCAATGCTGCTGCCCTTTAAATGAAAGGCGATCTTGAGCTGACTTTTCATTTCTTATAGTTTCCCACTGTGCCTAATAATTGACTAAAAGAAGAATTTTAGCAGAGGTCAAGAATTATTTGACTGTGTGGCACATGGTTTCCCAGGGAAACAGCAAATCAGTTTGTGTAGCTTTCAGCAGAATCTCCAGGACTGCATCCAGACATCAGCCAGAGGAGAGTGTTTGCTGTAGAACAGGAGACTCAAAATGAAGTCACAGAAAGCACTGTGGACAAGGCAAACCATTTCAAACGATGAGGAAACCTGTAAGCGTGGTGGCTTTAGCATCCTACAGTGTTTCTGAATAGAACTCACCTCTGTCAGAGTGTAAATGCTGTTTTACTGGGCGTTGGCTGGTTTTTATGCTTCTCATGTTCACTCTTGCCATCACTGTGTTTAGGCACCGCAGAAGTCCATGGAACATGGCTGCGTTAGCCTGTTGCCCTCATACAGTGTTGACTTGTAGCGAACGCCAATTTGGAGATGAAAACAGCTTTAGGAAAAAGTTGTTAACATTCTCCAAAAAGGAAAACTTGCTTAGATTTCACTTATTTAGATATCCTTTTATGAAGCCTGAACTCTCTGTTGCATTTTTATTACAGAATTCTCTCTGTCTTGGACTTCGCCAATATCTCAGTAATTAATTTAGCTCCTATTCCCCCACAATGTAGATAATGAGAGAATATAAAGTTGGAATTCTATCTAAGAGCCTTGCGTTCAAAGTAATAAAGGAATAAGAAAGTAACTAAATAAAATGTATACATTTACATAATGGAATTGAGATCAGTCTCAGACATTCTGAGTGAGCTTGGATTGTGTCTAATTCTAAAGAGGGAAGGGCAAAACAAGGGTAGTTGTTCGAGATGAAACTGTCCGTCCTTTTGACTCACACACACACGTCAACTAATATTGTATCTCCTAGACTAAGACATTGGAGCCTGTTTTGTAAATTTAAATTTAAAAAAGGAAAAGACTTAAAATGCTCTCTATTTACCAACACTATCTTTTATTAGTTTTTTAAGTTTGGGATTTGTATATCAATATTTTTTTTAATTTAATGAAGGACTATTTTAGAATTACTTTAACAAAGAACCGCTCTATAAATATTGTATTCAAGAATGAGTAGGGATGTAACTTCTGTTATATTACTCCTTAAATATATCTGAAAGATTGTATATTTCATTCAGATTTCTATGACGAATGCAGTAAAACCTCAGACTATGAAACAAAAAGCTGAACTAAACCATGCAGTTTTAAATAAATATCTTTTTTAAAACCAGTTGAATTATTTCAAGTAGATACATTCCTATAAATGGTTAGCTAACAAAATTTTGCTTAGACCTGGTCTAAGGAGTAAATGTCACTGCTGGTTTTCATATTAACATTGATTTTTAATATGCAGATGAATGCTTGCAAAAGGTGAAAACTTAGGTTTAGCAGTTTAAACATTCTTCCTCCATCGTGTTTCTCTACTCGAAATGTACTTACCAGATACTTTTCTCAGACTGTAAAGCTAAACTCCAATCCAGCTTATGTCCAAATTATTACAAAATATAAAATGCTTGCATCTCAAATAATGAGGTTTTCCATCCATCCTAAAACAAGTTACAGGGTTTGAGGTCTCCCATTATACTTCCCATTGGCAAGGTTGGAAAAATAAACACACTGTTTTCCAACTGTTAATTTTAGATGCAGACAGTAGTGTTTTGAAAGCCGTATGTTACCTTTGCCTTTGGTTGCTCTTGTGAATTTAATTATCTGGAATGTTACTATCAACCAAGAACGAAAAGAAGAATGCGCTTCTGAGGATTGGAGAGTCATATTGTCCATTCTCTCACCTTTAGCCAGGAACTTACATTACACTTCCAGTGCATAAACCTTATGTTTTCCTACAAAGAAATTCCAAAGTGGAAAATTCGCTTTCCTCCTTAGAAACACCACTCTAGTGATCATTAGTCCTTACTGTTTTGAGTTTCTTCTTTAAATCAGCTTTTTGTTGGCCAGAATTCTTACTGTTACCCTTTAAGTTGATGTTCTTACCTGGAGAACCTCCTCAGTTGGACTATGATTATGAAATTGTACCTCCACCCCCTCATCCACAAAGGAATAATTTATGTTTGGAGGATTGCTAACGTTCCCTCCAGCTCTGATACTCACGTTAGCATTTATTGCTAGAGAGAGGTGGGTCTTTAACTTTTGGAGGACATGGATTTTTGGTTGCTTATCCAATTAAAGTTATGGAACATCTCCCCAGTAATATGCACATACCCACACTTTTTGAACATGATTACACAGCATCTGAGATCTCTTGAAGTTCCCAGATTTCCCTGGATCCCAGATAAAGCCCTTCTGCCAGAGAACACACATCTTCCCATATGTGAGCTGTAGAGAAGAAAGATACTGCTGATACTTTACACAGGATTGGGTTCTTTAAGACGAATATCCTCAGTCTTTAAACATTTTATTTTAGAATCTTGGGCATGTGATCAAGTACTCATGTACTAATAATAAACTCTAAGATGTCCTAGAGAAGCACACTGGGTTAGTTATTAACTCTCTCTTGGATCTCAACGTGATTTGATTTATTACTGAAATGCCAAAAAAGAAAAAAAGTCTCACCATTAGGTAGCATCGTTATGGACTCCAAGAGGGCTCTCTTGTATTTATATAGAATCTTTAAAGTTCTTTCTGCTGTCTACGCATCAGGTAGTGTTTATTTTCTTTTATGAGCAATAGAAATGTTTAATTTTTGAAAAACAGATGAAATTATTATGGCCTGGAAAACAGCATGCAGTGTGTTGGTGGCTAATTCCATTCATCTGGGCTTTTACTTAGATAATTCTACCCCGGGAAGGCTTCCCAGAGCCCCACACCGGGTTGGCTGCCCCTGCCTCAGTTCAGTCAGGCCCACTTTACCTCTCCGTTCACAGTAAATATCCATCCCATTGCAGTACCCATTTTCTGGTCTATACGTCCCTAAAAATTTTTAAATTTGTGAGGGCAAATTTTAAAAATTTAAAATTTTAAAATTTTCTTGTTATTTCAGTAATTTCTAGATGTTTACTTATTTTCAGACATTCGGGTTTTTCCCTGGCACCTATGATAGTGCCTCATACCTGCAGAATGTTGAGTAAATGTCTGTTGAGAGAATATATAAGTGAGAATGTAATTTATATTGTATATAAAAGTTATCTGATTAGGTAGCTCTGTCAGATACTTTTTAAGAATAACTGCAGTTATAATGAGCTTAGATTTCCGATATGAGATTTCCCTGCACGGAAGTCAATCATTACCAAAAATCCAAGGCTCAATCAAATGATCGATTTAATATTGATGTTGTTTTCACAGAACATAGAAGGCTGACATTTTCATAAGGCGCAATGCAATGGCTGTGGCTCTGGTTCTGTGGGGGTGAGGGGAATAGAGGGGAGGGGCAGAGAGGCTAAGGCTCAGCAACTACAGCCTGGAGAACAGTAGAGGAAACTGACCTACAGTGCCCAGGAGCTGCAAAAAAAAAAAAAAGAAACCTCATCCTGACCTAAGATAAGAATGGGCCTGTGGTTGAGGGGAAAGGGGAACCTAGGATATATGGGTAAGAACAGAGAGAGAAGCAAGGCTAGTCCAAAGTAACAAGTAAAGGGAGTTGACAAAGAATGGTATCTACGGTTGAATTACCCCAAAGAAAGACATTGTTCTTCATTTTAGTTCGCATACCTTTGGGTGTGAATTCATATGTAAATAGAACCTTCCGAAGATGTTATTTTGGTTAACGAGCCCAACCAACACTTATTGTTGGAGGCCTTAGAAAGAAAAGAAATGGAAAACGGAAGTCAGGAAAGGTACAGGGAGGAGCCATATGTCAGCAGAAACCAGAAGAGCAGACCCAAAGAGAGAGAGGTCGCCATGTGACTGGAGGCAAACTCCCAGGAGAAAGCAAGTCCTACTAATACCTTGATTGTGGACTTCTAGGCTTCCAAACCATGAGCCAGTAAATGCCTGTTGTTACGTCAACCCATTGTGTGGTATCTGCCATAGCAGCCTGGCAAACTAAGACAAATGGGATGCAAAATGAGCGGCCAGTGGTGGAGAGTAGACAGGTAAGAAGTGGAGCCTGGGAAGAACTCCCTTAGGCAGGAGTGTCTTTCTGCAGAGACAAAGTGCTCGCCTGATTCTTCTGCTTCCCTGCAAGGTTATTCTTCAGGAGATACTTAACTCTGTCAGTATTCTCTGAAAATACTTGATATTCTTTACTGAAAGGAGCAAGAATCTTCTTGATGTACATCACAGACTTCAAACGTCCGATTTTCATATGCGCTTGTTTAGGATGGGAACCAAACTTGCTCATCCCTGAGCTACCACTTAGAAGCCATTCTGGGGTGCTCCCTGGTCTTCAGTCTCTTGCCCACCACCCACCACTCCCATAAGAACTCTGATGCCATTTTCCTCTGCTACCCCAGCTTCCTTCGATGGAAATGGTTGCCTGGGGTAGAACTGTCACATACATACACACAATCTACTTTTAACTCCTTTTAATTCCAGTTTTTTTTTCAATTTGTTCTCATTTATTATACAGATCTCTGTGTTGTTGGTTCTATTTTCTCTCATTCCCTCTATTTGTCAGTTTCTGATTCCTTGGGAAATAATTTAACTCACAAAGTCCCACTATTTATGAGCTAAAAGAAATATTTCTCATGCTGACAAATATAAGATTGATGCTAATGGAATATCTGTATCATAGAAGACAGTCCTAAGGTCTGATGAAAATTAAATAGGATAAAGATGCAAGGCATCAACTCTGAGAGTCCTTGGAAAAGACCAAGATCTCCTTCAGGACCTCCTCCAACAATCATCTACCACTTCATCCTCTTCAAATTAAATCTGCCTTTTCCCTAACCACTGGCATTCAAGATAGAGATAATTTTTTTTCTACTATTTGCTGTTTTCTTCTTTTGCTTAAACACTGATTTTATGTTCTGTGCTTCCCCACTGCAAATTACAATATTTTAGCAATTTTATGCACTAAATGGGATTCTAGTACCAATATGAAGCCAAACCTCAATTTTATAACTTTGTTTAAATGAGGAATGCATTTAGTGTTGGAAAAAATCCAGTTTATAAGTCTGAGACTGCCTGAATTTAAGTAAATTCCATCAGTAAGTATTTTTTTGTGTGCTTTCTATGTGAAAGTCACCATTCCAGGTACTGTAATGCCCTGCAAATCAAATAATAACTAGAAGATACATGATCTCACAACAACCCTACTAGGTAGATACTACTTTCCTTTTTATCAACAAGGAAACTGAGGCTGAGAGAGGAAAGATAGCTTGCCCAAGAGCACAACAGACACAGAGCTAGCTCTCCATTCCAGGTCACCTGACTCTCAAGCTCAGGCTCTTTCAGCTGTGCTCCAGAGCAGAAATTATGCTTTCATGAGGCCATGCAAGAAACCAAGCTTAGAAAATCCTTGGAAACTAAGCTTCTGAAAAAAAGATAAGAAATTGTGCTGAATTCATAGAAACAGTTTGCTCTGACTATTGCTGCCTCAGAAACACCTCTTAGTAAATGCCGGAGTTACTAAGAGATCCAAAAGTATCCTTCGAGCAAGTGGGACTCCAGCTCCAATAGTCACCCTGAGAGCAGGAAGATTCCAGAGCTTGAGATTGTCAGCGGCTCATTGGCAGGAAGGGATGTAGGGAGAGGCACAGACACTTTCTCCTCAAGGAAGTATATGGTAAACTCTCTTTGCCCCTTAACAAAACTTTATCTTAATATCAAGCCTCAGATATGTCACTTTGATCTAAACCCTGGACTGAACTAGACTTACAATAAATTAAATAATTACTTTATTAAGATTTTCAAAAAAACTGTGAAAGCTCAATCTATTCCATGTGCCCGCTGACCAAAGCAACTCAGAATGTTTATGAATGCTCTTCATGTAGAAGTGAAGGGCTCAGGGAACTTATCAAGATGGTGAGCAATTAAAGTCCCCTTTGGGGAATGGTGAGAATGGGGAGAAATTCAACTTCCCCAAGTTGAATTCTTGATATTCTCACAAGCAGTGCGAACAACCAAAGCTATAGGCTGAGCCCCCAGTCTTGTGGTTTGTTCATATGAAACTTAACCCCACAAAGGATAGGTCAAGTCTACTTAAAATTTAGGCCTAAGAGTCACCCCCGAGAGAGCCTCTTTTGTTGCTCAGATGTGGCCTCTCTCTCTCCAGCCAACACAACAAGCAAACTCACCACCCTCCCCCGTCTATGTGGGACATGACTCCCAGGAGTGTGGACCTTCCTGGCAACATGGGACAGAAGTCCTAGAAGGAGCTGAGACTCAGCATCAGCGGATTGAGAAAAACCCTAGAATGAGCTAAGACTCGAGCATCAAGGGATTGAGAAAACCTTCTTGACCAAAAGGGGAAAGAGTGAAATGAGACAAAGTGTCAATGGCTGAGAGATTCCAAACAGAGTCAAGAGATTATCCTAGAGGTTGTTCTTACTCATTAAGTAGATATCACCTTGTTATTCAAGATGTAATGGAGAGGCTGGAGGGAACTGCCTGAAAATGTAGAGCTGTGTTCCAGTAGCCATGTTTCTTGATGATGATTGAATGATATAGCTTTCACAATGTGACTGTGATTGTGAAAACCTTGTGTCTGATGCTCCTTTTAGCTACCTTGTCAACAGACAAGTAGAACATATGGAATAAAAATAAATAATAGGGGGAACAAATGTTAAAATAAATTTAGTTTGAAATGCTAGTGATCAATGAAAGCGAGGGGTAAGGGGTATGGTGTGTATAATCTTTATTTTTTTCTGTTTTCATTTTATTTCTTTTTCTGTTATCTTTTTATTTCTTTTTCTGAATTGATGCAAATGTTCTAAGAAATGATGAATATGCAACTATGTGGTGATATTGTGAATTACTGATTATATATATAGAACGGAATGATCATGTTAATGTTTCAGTTCGTTGTTGTTAATTTTTTTAAATTAATAAATAAATTTAAAAAATAAGATAGTGAGCAATTGCTCTCATTGCTCCCATAAGACATGACGTGAGGACAGCTCTGGCCTTGCTACCCAGATTGTAAATGTGATAACTCTCAGAGTTCATGGCATGTGTTACTCATGAGAAATCTAAAAGTCATCATCAGTGCAGTTTCCACTCCATACTCCATACTCACACCTCAGAGATCCAAATTTGAGGAAACCCTTGATGCATCTGGAATTTATTGACTTTTTTTTCTGCTAATCAACCAACAATTTCACAAGTATTTATTGACTATTTCGTGTGTACCTAACATCCTTTAATGGAGGCATAAAAGATTCAAAACAAGTAGAAATTGGTTCTTGTCCATAATTAAGGCATTTCTAATCTTGTTCATTTATTTATTATAATATATATTCATGTGTGATTTGGGATCATAAAATATATACACATTAAAGTTGAATTAAGTATGCATAATTAGGTCTTACCCTTAGTTTTTCCTTAAGGCACTCACCAAATGCTTGTGAAATGTAAGGTGTACCAATTTGAAACTGTGGTGCACCTCAGAAAAGCCATATTCTTTAATCCTCATTCAATATTGCTGGGTGAGATCCTCTTGATTAAGTTGTTTCCATGGAGATGTGACCCACCCAATTGTGACTGGGACCTTCTAATAAGGTAGTTTCCATGGAGATGTGCCCCCACCTGTTCAAGGTGGGGTTGTTTTCTGGAGTCCTTTAGGAGGAAACCATTTTGGAAAAAGCTTTAGAGCCTGCACAGCCAGAGACCTTTGGAGATGCAGAAGGAAAATGCCCCAGGGAAGCTTTATGAAATGAGGAAAGAAAGTCACCATGTGTCTTCCTGGCTGACAGAGATGTCCAGAAGCCAAGGACCTCAGCAGACGCCAGCTACATAACTTCCCAGCTGACAGAACTGTTCCAGATGGCATCAACTTTTCTAGTGTGAAGGTAACCTCTGTTGATGCCTTAATTTGCACATTTTCATGGCCTTAGAACTGTAAACTTGCAACTTAATAAATTCCCTTTTTACAAGCCATTCCATTTCTGGTATATTACATTTGGCAGCTTTGGCAAAATAAAACAGACTTTGGTATCAGAGAAGTGGGGTGCTGTGGTTTTACAAATACCAAAGATGTTGGAACAGCTTTTTAAAAGGATAAGGGGAATATTCTGTAAGAATTGTGATATACTTGATAGAGAAGGCCTAGAATGCTTTGAAAAGACTGTTGGTAGAAATATGGACTCTAAAGACACTTCCAATGAGGATTTAGACAAAAATGAGGAATGTGTCATTGCAAACTGGAAGGAAGGTGACCCTTTCTTTTAAAATGGCAGTTCATCTGGCAAAATTGACCACTGGTTTTGGATGGAAGGCAAATTTTAAAGGCCACGAGCTGGAATACTTAGCTGAAGAGATTTCTAAATTAAATTTGAAAAGTGAGACCTGGTTTATCCTTGCAGCTTATAGTGAAATGTGACAGGAAAGAGATGAGCTGAGAACTGAACTCTTGGATGTAAAGAAACCAGAAATTGATGATTTGGAAAATTCTGGGTCTCCAGAAAGGGAGACCCCAGAGAATAGTGCTGCATGTGAGGATTTAACCAAACATGGAATGAGTCAGCCATTTCAGAAAAAGCCAGAATTGGAGATGGAGTTATCCAGGAAGGATTTGTGAAAAGTCCTATTGTCTGATGGTTATGATCCCTGTATACTACATAGAAAACCGACAAAAGTACTGTGAGATCTGCATAAACAGAACCACTGCCAGTGAACTAAAAGGGACATATTGAAAGAAAAATGACTTCAAAGACAGAACCAGGGAAGCTAAGGTCTGAAACTAAAAACCTCACCAGGAGAGCACCTCCACCCATGAGCTTGGAGAGGGTGAGTTTGCCCAAAAGGCAAAGGGCAGGAGTTTCAGTGCCCCAGGCCTTGGAGGGGGTGGAACACTTTCCTTAGGGATTGGAGAGAACCTTGCTGCTTCCACATTGTTCTGAGGGGATTGATCCTGTGCCCTGGAGATGGCAGAGAGTCTGAGTATTGCCCTGATGCTTGGAGAGGGTGGAGCTGGAAAAAAGGTCATCTTCCCAGTATCCTCCAAGGTTGCAGTTCTCGCCCCAGCATTTGGAGAGAGCAGGGCACTGTGTAGGCTCTTGGAAAAGGTAGGACTGCTGCTTTCTAAAGCCCCGAGGATAAATGACTCTCAGACTTTGAAATCAAATGGAGTTTGCCTTGCAGGTTTTCCGAACTGTTTGGGTCCAGTGACCTCTGTGTTCCTTCCAATTTCTCCCCATGGAAATGGGAATATGTATCCTATGACTGTCCCCCCTTTGTATATTGGCAGCAGATAATTTGTTTTGAATTTTTCAAGGCCACAGCCAGAGATTTTTGCCTTAGGACAGACCATGCCTGTAACTGACTTTGATGAGATTTTGCACTGGTTTTGACTTTGTATTGTATTTATATTGTTACTGAAATTGTTTAAGGTTTTGTGATATTGTAATGGAATGAATATATTTTGTATATGGAAAGAATATGTGTTTTTCTTGGGGGCCAGAGGGTGGAATGTGTCAGTTTGCAACTGTTGTGGACCCCAGAAAAGCCATGTTCTTTAATCCTCGTTCAATATCGCTGGGTGGGATCTTCTTGATTAAGGTGTTTCCGTGGAGATGTGGCCCACCAAATTATGGATGAGACCTTCTGATTAGGTGGTTTCCATGGAGATGTGTCTCCACCCATTCAAGGTGGGATTGCTCTCTGGAGTCCTTTAGAAGGGAACCATTTTGGAAAAAGCTTTAGAACCCACACAGCCAGAGACCTTTGGAGATGCAGAAGGAAAACACCCCCAGGGAAGACTTATAAGAAGAGAAAGCTAGCAGACATCACCATGTGCCTTCCCAGCTGAGAGAGATGTCCACAAGCCAAAGTGTTCTCCCCAATGTTCTTCAAGGTTGCAATTCTCACCCCAGTGTTTGGAGTGAGCTGGGCTGCTGCATAGGCCCTTGGAAAGGGTGACATTGCCACTTTCAAAAGGCCCAGTGATAAATGAATCACTCCCTCACCTTTTGCATGGCTGTCACCTCTTCAACCTATGGACTTAGCTTTCCTTAATCTCCTCAGAGAGACCTCCCTGAACTACCCTAATTAGATGCACTCTGTTATTCTCAATCACTAATCCCTGTTGCTATTTTCATAGTACTTATAATTTGTAATTATTTGTTGATATGTTTGCTTATTCATACTGCAGTCCTATGTTTATGTGTTTGTTTATTTACTCTAAGCTTCACAGAGCATGTCTGTTTATAAATTAAGGTCCCTTTGGTACCTAGCATGATGCCTGGCACATAGTTGGTACTCAGTAAATATTAGTTGAATGCATGAATGAGCTAATAATCCGAGTCACTAGTCTCTTCTTCTCTACAGAAGCATACTCTGACCCAGTGTATGTCTAGCTAGCCAGTGATGTTAGAGACACAATCATATAAAGCATGGTCTCCCATACTTCTGCAACCTTTTGTTCTTATATTAATAAAGAAAAATAAAGTTTCTTAGACAAAGTGAACACAGGTGAATTTACTTCTGCCAGGCTAGGAAACTGAGGGATTAACTTTAGGGAAACAAGTTGGTTGTAGGGTTTTTAAAGCTGAAACCCGCCATTAGTTTTGTAGCCCAAATTGCACTTCATTATAACTCATCTTTGTCATTGTGAATCCGGGTGGTACAGTTGAGTGTCCATAGACAATGAGCATTCATCGTCTGCTGTTGGATTTGACTAGTTCCCAAAGAAGTGGTTGCCCCTATATTCTGTTCCTCCTTCTGGGGTCTAGACTGATTTTTGTCTTACAATTTCTCTCTACCTTCCAGGTTTGAGGTCCTGTAGATCTTAATTTCCATTAAGTCCAAGATTTGACATTATGTTAGCACTTTCCATGTTCTATTGTAATTTACCTGTTTTCCAGCCTCTTTGCTCCCAGTATGCAGTGAAAAGAGCTAGAGTCCAATTCCACACTCCCCACAAGACTCCCCCCATTCAAATATCAGCCCGAAGTTTGAAGGTTCCCAGGACCACCCTCACTTCTGACCAGCTGGCTACAAATCTGGATGTTCCCATGACCACCCTCAGGTTCAATAATTCACTGTAACAACTCACTGAACTCAGGAAAGTACTATACTCACAATTACACTTTTATTATGGTGAAGTAATAAAAAACTCAAACCCTCAGCCGAAGGAAGAGACACACAAGGCAAGGTCTGGGAGATCCCACACCTGAAGCTTCTGTTCATCTTCTTCCTATATGGTGTTACTTCCTCCCTGTCAAGATGTGTGATACACACAGAGTATTGCCCACCGGGGAAGCTCACTTGAGCCTTTGTTGTCCAAAGTTTTAACTGGGGCTCAATCACATACTGCCCTGTGTCTAACCTTGAGCCTCCAGTCCCTCCCCAGAGTCAGCCTAATACCTTTAGTCATCAGATCCTCTGGAGGTTGGAACTGATAGGATGTGGCCTGAAGCTTCCATCATAAATACCGTTGTTAGACTGTCTGAGGGTCAAAGCCCACAGGCAAATGGACATTCCACAGTCCTAGAGGTCACCTTCCAGGTACTGAAGGGGAAGACTTCAGACTTTTCTTTCAGTAAGATTAATTCTTCACATACATACTGTGAATGAAGGACAGAGACTTGGTCTTCTCATCAAATAGCCTCATTCGATGTATGGCATGTAAAAAATCCCCTCAGTAAATGTTTGTGAGTGAATGAATGAGAGGTGCTGAATCTCCTCTAGCCAAACAGTGGTGATGAAAATTAGCCTCTAGACTTGACAGTCAAGGTTTGCCCAGTTTCTCTCTGGTATGGGATAACTTCACCCTCACTTGGCAGCTCCTACCTCTGTGCAATCCTGGAAGCTGGGAGCGTATGGCAGTCAATTAGTTAAGAAAAAGCCAGGCTGATCCTAATGTAGGGAAGCATAGGGATAAAGATCCAAGAAGGAATGGATTCAAGGAATGTTTATAAGGCCAGACAGACCTTACCTTATCACAGGGCTCTTTAGTTAATAAAAGTCATCTTCCAGATATGAACATCAGAAGAAATATCTTTCACCCCTTTAAATGAGTTTGCTTTTTGAGAGGAGAGCATGCATGACAAATTCTGAGAGCTGCCTCTACAAGAGAATTTAAAATACATTATGCTCAACTGTCAGTTCCCAGCGCACAAAGCATTCAAATACTAGCATAGTTGCTGTAATTTGCCTCACATCAATGAACACAGTACTCTCAGGAGATAATTTATACTTGTTTGCTTACCAGAGGAATAGAGAAAATACTTTAATATCATTTTTTTCTCATATTTGGCCAAGGTATTTGCCCTCTCTGGTGGGGATTTTGATTGAACGTTGGAACAGGGGAATGGCAAACATGCCAAATCAGTTCCCCATGCTTATGGGTAGGAAGGTTTCAGGGAGTTTATAGAAAGTTACACATTTTCTCGGATTGAATTAAAAAGGCCACACATGACTACTATGAATTGTTTTCGTTTCCTGGACTTCTCAAACAAATACCAGTGCCATTGCACTGGTTTGGCTTAAGCAATGGGAATTTATTAGTTCACAGTTTGAGGCAGAGAAAATGTCCAAATCAAAGCATCATCCAGGTGGTGCTTTCTCCCTTCAAGGAGATCATGGAGCTCTGGGACTGGCTGTCTGGGAACTTTGGCTCTTCTGTCATGTGTCTAGGTACATGGCATCCCCTGGTCTCTTCCTTCTCCTCCAGTGCCTTTCCCTCTTTCATGTCTGAATTCATTCTGGTTATAAAGAACTCCAGTAATAGCATTAAGACCCATCTTGATTGGGTTGGGCCACACACACCTTAACTGAAGTAACCTCATCAAAAGGTCCTACTTCCAATGGGTTCACACCCACAGGGATGGATTAAATTTAAAAACATGCTTTCCTGGGGTACATACAGCTTCAAACCACCACATGAATCATTTGCACTGTTAAGAAAAGATCATCTTTCTTCTAGCAAACGTACACTGTGCTTCTTGGCTCTGCCATATTGTCTTCCATCCATCTATCCACATGTGTGTTCACCCCCACTTCCCACATAAAAGATTTGGTTTGGTTTATCATCTCCTTAAAGTAACATGATTTGTGTGTCTTCAAAATTTCTGGATAGATAACTATTTCCTTTCTCTTTGTATTAGCGTGCTGTCTACATTTCCTGCATCCATTTTTTCACCTCCCATGCCTGTCTCAATAAATGACAATCTGGCTTTAGCCTCCACCAACACTGCTCTTTGCAGAGTCACAATTGCAGTTGTATCTCTAAAATACACCGTGTACCATGGCTTTCTTTTCCAAACACTCTCTTCCCTTGGTTTCTGTATTTTTACACCCTCTTGGCTTATTTCCCACCTTTATAGGTTCATATCCCCTTACTTATGGATTTTCTTGAGTCCCAACCCTGTGTCTCAACATTTTCCCTGTGAGTGATCTCATCCCATACCATGACTTCAATGACTTGTCCACATACTAATGACTCTCAAATTCGTGTCTCCTGCCCATACCTGTCTTGTGAACTCTATGCCTTTGCGTCCAGCTGCCCTTTGATGACTTTCATGCCACTTAAACTCAGCATGTCTAAGACTGCATTCTTCATCTTTCCCACAAACCAGGTGTTCCATCTAGCTCAGTGAATGTTTCTTTATCAATTCAGTTGTCCTGGAAAGAAACCAATATGTATTCCTTCATCCTCATTTCTACACCCATATCCAATCATTTACCAAGTTATGTCAATTCTGTCTTTGCAGTATCTCTCAAGTCTACCTCTCTTTAACATCACAGCTATCACTTCTTTTAGGCCACTGTCATCTCTGCTGCTCCAGGGGTCTCTTACTAGTCCTTTCATCTCCAGTTTTTACTCCCTTTCAATCCATTCTCCATATTGCAGTGTGATTCTCTAAAAACCTAAACCTGATCATACCAATTCCCTATTTAAAACCATTCAAATTACTCAGAAGTGACTTTTGGGCCCAGACAGTTGGCATTAGACTTGCGCTGGATTTTGAAGGGAGAGTAAGATTAAGGTCAGTGAGGAAGAAGCTTGAAAAATGAGTGTGGAGGTGGGACTTACCATTGAGGGTTTAGGTTCAAGGACTAGATCAGCCTGTACACCCTTGATGCAGGTTTCTTTTGCTTTCCCAATATCCCAATAGGGAGAAACTTGCCAATACTTTTATTTAGATTGTGGCTTAAATCACAGCCAAGTTGACTAAGCTGATGACACTGCCAGTTTCTGATTTGCTCTCCTTTCCTGAGACAAATGTATACGCTAACAGCATTAGCTGTAGTACTCTTGCATGCTTTTCTGCCCATTTATTTCTTTCTGCTCATGAACAAGGCATAGATAATATTTTTGTGAACTGATCCATAGGCTTATGGTTTAAAAGCCCAATTCCCATATGAGAAGATATTTGTAGGCCATTAGCATGGCAAGGGACTGTGCAGTAAATCAGTTCCCAAGTAAAAGGCTGACTTGTCTATCTGCTTGGAATTTAGCACTCTTTATAGGATTGTTTTTTCCCTCCTGGATCATAAGAAAATGAGGGCAAGCCCCATGCCTTCTTGTTCTTCCTTGCACTTAGCAGAGAGCTAAGCATTGCTAGGCACATAGTAGGTACCAGTGACTTATTAATTAGCGGATCATCACAGAAGTCAATAGCCACAGATCTTTTGGTTTATTCTGACCTGGTGCTTACACTATAATGAATTATGAGGCTGCCATAGTAGTGTTTATTCAAATCCATCAATCAGGAAACTCACAGTGCTATTTAGAAGAAAATGGATTCCAGAAGACCCTACCAAAAAAGGAATTTGTAAGTAGAGGGTTTCTGAAGTCAGTAGGGAATATTTACCAGGGTTCTCAAGAGTGGTAGTGATATTGCAAGGGGGTGAAAGTGATGTTGCAATGTACATAAGAATATTAAGATCCTTTAAATGCAGCTATATATGGATAGATACTCTTGTTCAAATAATGGAAAAAAGTCACAATTTGGGCAGAGAAGAGAAAAAGACCCATGTTAAGGACAGTGATTGTGAAGGTTTAATGAAAAGAAAATAGTTAATTCCAGGAAGCAAGCTCAACTTATGAAAATCCAGAATTAGAAAGCAAATTAGAATCAGTTACTTATTTTTAACAACATGTTATTATTTCATGCAACACTCCCACTACATCTAAATATGATTTTTAAAATACCATGAAATCATTTGTAGGTATTTTTTGGAACAGTATATATGGTATTCTAAAAAGCAAAGTAGTTGTGTAGTCTTACTGTCAGCATCTTAGTACCTAAAAGAAAGGCATGTATATTCAAAGGTATGATATCAAGAACTGCATCTAGGAGTAGTTTATATCATAGATTTAAAGCAGACCAGTAGGTTTATATCAGGCCAGGATGGCATTTTTACCTTTCCTTACACAGCGCAGCATTTGCTTACCTATTTTGTTTTAATTTATTGAGCCAATCTTTTGGGGAAATATTCTAAAATGAATACCAAATTTATTTCTGTTTTCCTGAGTTAAAGTGAATACTTAAGAGCCATGAAGATAGGTCTTTCATGATATGGCCAATGAATTGCCACTTTCTGTTGGCATCTGAGTGACTAGAGTAAAATGGGGAAGAAGCAAGGTAGGTGCATCTTAGAGATTCTCCTTGTGCACCTTCACCTGGGAATGAGCCAGCTCTCTTCCAGGGAACACTTACTCCCATGTGTTCGGCTATGGTAACAGCCAGGTAAGCCCTCTTAAGTATGTCCGTCAAGGGGTTCTTTTAAGGAAGCAATCAAGAAAACCAGAAATTCTTCCTGAATGCTCTCAAAGAGTTCTTTCTCTGGTCACAGAGACTGTTACCCACAGAGAAGGTTGGAATGCCAAGAGAAATGGTAAGTGAAGACATTGGAAAGAAAAGAGAACCTACAGGATGAGGAAGGAGCCACAGAATGAGGTGCAATGGGACAACCATGGAGGGCTGGTCTCAGGCAGGGCTCTTAGATGCAAGCCACAGAAACCAATTATGGCTGTTAAGCAAAAGGAGATTGATTGGATGGGTTATAGGGGAGAGGATCGCAGCACTTTGGAAAATGTGCAGAAACCAAGAGGCCTTCATAGCCGGGGAGCTGGCACAATCTGGTCAGGATATGGCTTTTGCCCAGTACCCTGCAGCTGTTGCCTCACTGAATTTTAACCATCCTGGTTTACTTTGAGAGTCGAAAGTTCTGGATAGGAGCATCTGACAGACTGAAACCAAATCACACCCATACCCTATTGCTAGGGGCAGGGAGATTTGGCTTCCTTCAGCTTCCATTGCAGATGAGGCATTTTCTCCCAGCAGGGTTCTTGTGATCAGGGTTGGCTTTTCCTAATGAAGAATGAGATTGGATGTTCGGGCAGCTAACAATGGGGTAGGGGGGGCAAGGTATCTGGGTTAAAAACATTTGGAAAATTGTTAACTGGATTGAGTTAAGTTCTGTTCTTTTTTTAAAAAACAACAACAACAACAACAACTGTTGTCTTTGCAATGAAAAGCACTTTCCATTATCCAGGAAATTATTTAAGACCAGCACTATCATCAAAAATCAAATTTAATTAATTCTTTAATTAAAGGCAAGTTAGTGGTATTTCTGCTGATTCACACCTGGGATCAGCAAAATTGTCAAAGATCTTTCTTTAAAATCCATTTCAGATTGCTATGCATGTTCAGCAGAAAACATCAAGCTTAACCTATCCTCTGACTGCAGCCTGTGCAAAGATTCTACAGCTGACAGGTGGGGAAAGGAGTAACAGGGTTCAGTAGTTAGACAGAGACTGGGTGTGGGCAAGATAAGGGGTAGCTGGGATTAGGAAAACAATTCTCGAATTAATAAAATGTATGTGTGTTTAGGGCCAGAGTTGGGAGGAGGGGATCACCTTGGGCAATGCTGAGGAAACAATGATTGGTCTTTGAGGAGATGTTGGACCAGAAAGTATCTAACTAAACAAGTATTAAGGATGATATTTCATTGGGGGGGAAGGGAGCCAGAGAAATCAAAGAAAACGAAATATATTTTGATCCCCAATCCCTTCTTTAGAATATAAGTTCGAACTTGTGTTTGACATGTATAAGGGTTGCACAAGCAATAGTGGAATGCTTTTGGCACACGCAATTAGTGGGTAAGGGTCCCTTTAGTTGCATTGCACAAGCATGAGGAGACCAGGAAGAATAACTGTGCCACTCACAAGGTACTAATATTATTAATGTTCTTTCTGCCTTCACCATGTGAATGCCTGGATCTTAGCAGAGGAAAAGAAGGTTCCCATCACAATACCCTTTTCCAAAGGGGACATCTCAGCTCTCTTTAAAGATTATGTTTTGCTTGAATAACTTTCAAATAGGTCTCTTCCCTCCACGTGCATTCTGCCCTTCCCTGCCAGCTTTGCCTTCCTGAAACTATGCTTTCAACCCATCATCCTTTTACAAAATACCTCTTTTGCACTCCACAATAAAAAGACCTAAATTCCCATCTGCCTTTTTTAGGAGCTGTTCCAGGCTCCTTCCTTTCCAAACTCTGCCCATGCTTCAGGATCTGTAAAGAATCCAGCGACCTCCACTAAGCTTTTTCTAGCTTTCTGAACTGGAATTGATCTCCCCATAGTCTGAACAAGAATAGTCCTGATTTTCTGTACCAATGAATTGTTCCCCTTAATATTCTTAGGTATTCTTGTGAATATATATTGTCTTATCACCCCAACAAGATTGTCAGCCTCTTACATACAAAAAATCTTGATAATACAGATTAGCTGACATGGGTAGGCAATGCTGTATACTGGAAAGAATATAAGATTTGTAGTTGGGTATGCCTGAGTTTTAATCCTGACGTGGGCTCTGAAAGATTTTTTCCTCGTTGTTAAAAATGGGGATAGTAAAATCCACCCCAACAGTGTTGTTTTGAGGTCTAGAGATCATTCTTGACACATAGTAGATGTTAAATTAATGGTAGGTATTTTTTATTTTTACATCACAGATAGCAGTGATATACTTTTTGGCTTTAAAGTCAGTTGTAGGTAGAGAAGATAAATATATTCCAGATAGCATGAATTAGTACTGTTTTTGAGACAAAATGTTCTTAGTAGAAATATAACTATTAGTAGTCCTTTCTTCCAATTATAGATTTTGGGTAAATAAAAAATGAATTAACCTTTCAAAGTTATTTTTAAGTCACTTTAGTACACAGGTGTTACCATCCAAATATTTCAGATTTACTTCTTAACAAAATCTCTTACATTCATTCTAGGTTTTTTCTCAATCCTTTGATGCTGAGTCTCAGCTCATTCTAGGATTTCTGTCCCACGTTGCCAGGAAGGTCCACACCCCTGAGAGTCAAGATGTAGTGGAGAGGCTGGAGGGAACTGCCTGAAAATGTAGAGCTGTGTTCCAGTAGCCATGTTTCTTGGAGATGATTGTATAATGATATAGCTTTCACAATGTGACTGTGTGATTGTGAAAACCTTGTGTCTGATGCCCCTTTTAGCTACCTTATCAACAGACGGGTAGAACATATGGAATAAAAATAAATAATAGGGGGAACAAATGTTAAAATAAATTTAGTTTGAAATGCTAGTGATCAATGAAAGGGAGCTGGGTAAGGGGTATGGTATGTGTAATTTTTGTGTGTGTGTTTTCATCTTATTTCTTTTTCTGTTGTCTTTTTATTTCTTTTTCTGAATTGATGCAAGTGTTCTAAGAAATGATCATGCTGATGAATGTGCAACTGTGATGATAGTGTGAATTACTGATTATATATGTAGAATGGAATGATCATATGTTAAGAATGTGTTTCTTTCTTGTCATATTTTTTTAATTTAAAAATTAATTTAAAAATAAATAAATAAATCCCTGACAGGCAGCTCTAAATTCTAGATTCTCCCTTTTAATTATTATTTATTTTTTTTAACATGGGCAGGCACCGGGAATCGAACCCGGGTCCTCGGGCATAGCAGGCAAGCATTCTTACCTGCTGAGCCACCGTGGCCCACCCTCCAGGTTCCTCTAATTGTGCCTTCCCCTCGTTCCTTCAGGCTCAGCTATAGTAACAGCTGCTGCAGGTACTACCCTGCCCACTGTGGCTTCCCACATACAGTGGTGCCCAACTGTGAGCTTTCATTGGAACCACCTGGAAGGCTCTCTAAGGCCTAGGTTGCCCCAATGCCAGGTTTTCTGATTCAATAGATTTAAGGTGGGACCTGAGGATTTGTATTGCTAGCAAGTTCCAGGTGATGACAATGTTGGGAAGTGGGGCGGAATTTAGAGAACCACCACCCTCAGCCCACATACCGTGTCCGTCGTTTTGTAAATCATCCTAAATTGAATGTGCCGTCTCTTTCTTTCTGGGACTCTGACTGATATAAATGGCTGTTCAAAAAATCGCTGCAAATAGCCATAGTTTGTTTAATGAGTAAACATTTGCAGGTTGATGATTTGCAGGTGCTTGTTTGAAAATCTTCAAATCAAATAAGAGAAAATTGTCGGGAATTAGGAAATCATTTAGTCCCAGCTTTTCATTTCAGAGCTGAAGGGATGTGGCCCAAGAGAAGTCAGATGATACCTGAGGTGACACAGTCAACCCAGGTGTCCTGCCTTTCAGGGAAGTCTTCTTTCCAGGATACTATCCTGCCTGTTGTCCTCCTCGTATGGCAAATCCTTCCCCCAGCCTACACACTCATCCCCGGGATTCTGTGAATCACCTCTGTATTTCCAGTTTGGGGACCAGATCTATGCATAGTGTTTCAGTTAAGCATGCACCATAGCTTGGGACAAGTGAAGATAAAGTTCCTAGCTTCGTTTTCTCTATAAGTGCTTGGTAAAGCCAGATGTTTCATTGATTCTTTATGCCTATATGAAGAAAGACTCAGTGTATTACCCTTGTTTCAATGACAACTGAGAGTCTGGTCTATTATCTCCCACTTGCGCTAGTCCATGGACACTTATCTGGCCTTTTGCTTCTTACTTACAGTGCTTTCCAAAGATCTTTCCCTAGTTCCTCTTTATCAGCTTGTTTTTTCCAAGTTTTTATCTGAGAACCCCATTCCTTACCCTCAATCCTTATTTAAGCAATTGCTTTAATAGCAGCTACAGTTCTTCCTTCACCTTTTTGCTTTGAAGTTCCTAGAGTGCATAACCAAGGCACCTCCTGCCCAGTTTCGGTCACTCTTTCCTGGGAGCTGCACTCCTATTGCAGTATTCCTCCCTTGCCACAGAAATTAGACCAAGAATTGGTCTCAGGATTAGACCAATTAGTCCCTTTCTCGGGATTTTTTACTTTGCACAACTAGATTTTTCTCAGAAGACAAAAGCTGTGTATTGAAAGCTTGGGGGTTTCTTCAAGTATTCTGCAGAGAAAAGCAAGCAAGCAGCCAAGTGAGAATGAAGCCAGCACGGGGCAGTGTGAGGTGTGACAGGAGACTGCCTGGACTACACTGAGCCCTTGGTGCCAGAGGTGCCTGAGGCTCTGGGGTACTCCGGCCTTCCTGCCCCATGGCTGCTAAACTCCTAAAACCTCCCCTTTTTACTTAAACCTACTTAGTTGAGATTTCTATTAGTTGAAGCCAAGCATTCTGATTAATAAAGCACCATTAATTTTCATTTGTTGTTACATGCTCATTATTAGTGATAATATCTACATTTATTGAGTACCGCCCAGGGGTATGCCCACAACACTCCTCTTAATGTTGGATGGTGGGTAGTATAGATGAGTTACAGATGAGAAAACCAAGGCTGAGAGAGGTTACATGGGCAACTTCTGGCTCAGTTTCATACAACTAGAACACGACGGAGCTCAGATTCCTACCAGGTCTCCCCAACTTTAAAGAGCTTATGTTCTTAACCATTATATTCTGTGTGGATCTCAGTTAGATAACAGTTCCTTTCCAAGAAACAGGCAAGGGTAAAAGAATTGGATTTTCAGTGCTCTTTTATACTCATATGTGATCTCTTTCCAATTCAGCATAATTTCCGTAATTGAACGGCATCATGCCATTGCATTTCATGGCATGCCGTTTCTTCTGACCATATTGCCTGTTCCTCAGCCTGTAACCCTGCCTGGTGAAGTAATGTTCATCCTTCAAAGCCAACTTTGATGTACTGTCCTATGAAGCCATCCCTGCTCCAAGCTGAATGAATCACCCATCCTTTTCTTCTTGCTCCATGACATCCAGGGCACATTAGGTCATGGTTAATTGGTGTTTGACACTAAAATTCAGTTGACAGCTCCATGAAGGCACAGAATGTGTGTTCTTCATTTGTTTAACTCCTCCTCTGAACCAGTACCTGTCCCATGATAGGTGCTCAATAACTACTTGTTGAATCTAATTGACTTTGGGAACCTCAGAGCCTACCCAGTACAGGTGAAGAAACCATGTTCTTCTGTCTGGAAAGATATGAAAAATGGCCCAAGATGGCCCTACTGCTCTGACCCAGGTGAGCAGTTGTCTTTATGAGGGAGCAAGTGGACCATCTGGTGTGACTAATGAGTGACTTCTAACCTATCACTCCCAACACAATTGACTCTTAAAGTAATGATTTCCTAGAAAATGATTTCCTAATTCCTGAAAATTTTCTCTTATTTGATTTGAAGATTTTCAAGCAACAGTCTGAACACTGTTTCCTAACTGAATTTACAAGCCCTGCTTCCACGCAGGCATTCCATGTGGCCTAGAAAAAAAATTGGTATGATTTATTTATGATCTTTGCATCCTGTGCAACATTCTAAATATTTATTTCTGTCAGGGCTGGCTTTATATTAGTTGAATGGCATGAGACCATATAAGATAGACTACTAACTTCCTTTCCAGGATTAGGCATGACTGTTTCATGCTCTGGGTCCTAAATGTACCTCTGAATCTCACACTGAAATTTGAAGTTTGCCTTTTTAAGACAGTGACTCCAGTAACTGATCAATCCCTGTATCTTTTTTCCAAACCACTGAGAGGCAGTTGGCAACAGACGATGGGCTTTGAGCTCTATTGCTTAGAGAGAGGAGGTACAACAGCTAAGACATAATACTTCAAGGAAAATGAGGAAACAAAATAGGTCACTGGTGTGGTTTGCAAATCCAACACTTCCTATATGCATATTATTTGCCAACCTCGGTAATTGTGGCTTATATTTCATCTCAACGCAGTATCAACTTGCTTCTTAGCTTATTTCAGAACTTTCCACCCATAGTTGGCAAGTGACCACAAAATGAAACCCATTGTTAATCTCAAAAAAGATAAGAAGGCAAAACTTACATAAAAGTAAATTGTAAAATGTACTTGAAAGATAAATTTAAAAAAGACATTC
>PVIY010030995.1:0-30395 GCA_004026745.1 Myrmecophaga tridactyla | reverse complement strand
GTCTATTTAAAGAAGCTTCTTTTAAATTTATAAATTTTATTATATATTAATATATATATAATCCTAATATTTAATAATACCCTAATCATCACAGTCTCATTATTTCATTACTATTATTTCTTTAGATTTTTTTGTGTGTCCTTGCTTTCTTTGCTTTCTCTCCAAAAAGAGAGAGAGAGAGGTAGTGCTTTACTAGAATTAGAAAGTAATTGGTTTTAGATTAAAAAGAGGAGAAAGGGAGTTTCAAGGAGTAGTGTTTATAGAAGAAAAGAGTAAAAGTGAATAATACTGCATTATTGTGCATCCAAACTAAGAGGCAAAGATCATGTCTATTTTCTGGTTCACAAAGTGCTAATAGTAGTAGTGCTTGTAGCAGTAGCAGCAGCAGAAGTAGAAGTAGCAGCTGCATCAACCGATTGTAAGACTGATAGCTTACCTTCATAGGGTTATTTTTATGTTCTAGGCAATGTTGTCCTTATATAGGAAATTATCATTTACTACTTATAATAATTTTATTATATAGACAAGAAATGTGATATTAAGTAGGGTTAAAAAGTTTGCCTAATGGATGTTTCAGTGGTAGAATGCTTGCCCTCCATGTGGGAGACCTGGGTTTAATTCCCTGACCATGCACCCCCCCAAAAAGAAAAAAAAGTTTGCCAATATGTCATGAAGAACCCAAGGCAGTCAAATTCCCTGGCCAGGCAGTCTTCCTTCCTTCTATCCATTGTTTCTTCTTTATTCCATCCTTTCATACGTAGTCATTACTAAAAATACTAATGTATTATATAGATATGATTTTTCTTGTTTCTTATTAGTGAGCTAGTTATCAATATAAGGACTAAGACCCTGCCTCTGTTGTCTAAAATTTAACACATTAGATATTAATTACGTAACATCATCTTCTAGTTGGTTATTTTTGAGTATTTTTGAATATTCATAGTTTCCAGTTTAATTTATGATGATGACCTAGAGTCAGGGATAACTGCTAAAGAGAACATCTATTGAAAGGGGAACACTATGGGAAGGAATACAGAGCATATACATGGGTTAGTATATACATTGAAGACAAGTTTCTATTTTGTTACTTGGATGCAAACCCCTGATCTAACTTTAATAGCTGTGAGACCTTAGGAAATTCATATGATTAGTCACTTTTTGCCAATAAAGCAGGGATAATTCTCAATTCATGGGGGCATTTGTGAGGATTAAATTTGTTTGTAAATGGAATATGTTTATAAAGCATATTAGGCATTAAAAAATATCATCATTATATATTGAGCAGAGCAAACAAATTTGGAAAGTTTGTTAGAACATAACAAGTGGCATTTACAGAGATAGTTAGAAGCATCTAATCAGAGTTTACATCTGTTTCTTCATAAATTCAGAATAAAGTCAAAGCATCTACCAAGAACTCTTAAGGGCCTGAGATTTTTGCCCTATTTACAAGCTTCCAGATTGTTGGGTCACACTTTCTTGGTTTGCTAAAGCTGCTGTAATGCAATATACAAGAAATGGAATGGTTTTCAAAAAGGGAATTTATTAACTTGTAAGTTTACAGTTCTCAGGTTATAAAAATGTCCAAACTAAGGCATCCATAGAAAGATACTTTGGCTCAAGAAAGACTGATGGGTCCAGAACACCTCTGTCACCTGGGAAGGCACATTGTGATGTCTGTTAGCTTTCTCTCCAGGCCTCTCATTTCAAAAGGGTTCCCCAGGGGAGTTTTCTTTCTTCATCTCCAAAGGTCTCTGGCTGTGTAGGCTCTAAAGCTTTTTCCAAAATGGTTCCCTTTTCAAAGACTCCAGTGAGGGACCCCACTTTGAATGTGTAGAGACAAAACTCCATGGAAACTACCTAATCAACAGATCCCACCCTACAATATTGAATCAGGATTAAAGAATATGATTTTTCTGGGATACATAACAGTTTCAAACCACCACAATGGCCTAAGACATGAGTCATGAATCAGAGACAAAGGGCCTGGTTCAGATCAAGGCACAGAAAGCAGTCCTCACCTTAAATATGTATGTATATTCCTAATTTTAATATTTACACCTTAATAATTTTAATATATATACATTTTAATATTTATACATATTTGATGTATTTAATATATTTATCTCCAAAGCCTGCATGTTCTTACTTGAAGAGTGAAAACATTTTTTCATTTTTATTTCCATATTTTAATAATTTTCCTTGCCCTTTAGCATATAAGTATGCGATGGAATTATTTTTTCTATAACATATATGTGAAATTCTGATGCACTCAGTTTACACTTGATGTGTATATATTGAAGATGTTGACAGATGTCTGAATGGGTGTCATGGATTGACAGAAAAATAAAATGGTAAAGTAAAACATAGTTTTGTTTCTAAAAGCTGATTTTATAGAGAAATCTGAGACCTAGAAACATGTATTTTATTCAGTGTGGACAGAGAGGAAATCTCAAAACATCACAAATAGAGTACATTACAAATCCTTTGTATTTCAGTATAGTGTATTAATATATTTATAAATGTAAAATTTATAAAAGTGCCTCATGTAACTGTGAGAATGCAGAGTCCAAAATCCACAGGGCAGGTTGTGAAGCTGACGATTCCGATGGAGGGTCTGGATGAACTCCACAGGAGAGGCTCACCGGAAGCAGAAAGAGAGCCTGTCTCTTCTGAATCCTCCTTAAAAGGCTTCCAGCAATTAGATTAAGCATCACTCATTGCAGGAGACACTCCCCTTGGCTGATTACAAATGGAATCAGCTGTGGATGCAGGTGACGTGATCATGATTTAATTCTATGAAATGTCCTCGTCGCAATAGACAGGCCAACACTTCCCAACCAAACAGGTACCACCACTCGGCCAAGCTGACACAGGAACCTGACCATGACAAGTAGTAACAGAAGGAAATTATGAGAACCAAACTCATGTGTTAGAATTAAACTTAAGCAGGTAGAATAAGTACATTGCATTACCTAGTTTGTCTTATGATATGTAATTGTCATATTTTAAATGCAATTAAAAAGATTATTACATAATTCTACATGGATATGCATATTTGCTTACTTAAAAATCAACTTCATATTTACTATTACTGATGACTTAATATGTATTTTTAAAAATGGGAAGAAACAAGATATTCAGAAAGCAGAAATTGAATGGAGGTACTCTAATTACATAACCAGTTCAAGAGAATGCTAACAGCAGGCAGGAATCAGGCATTTTGCAATCCTTTCTCATTTGTCCTTGTTCCTTTGATACCAGCAAACTTATACCTTGGTGGTCTAAACCACCATTCACCAGTTCTGCCATTTTTAAAAATTCATTCTAAATTAGGAATGAATATATTAGTCAAGTTTCTCCAAAGAAACCAAACTATCATGATATGTTAATGCATCTTAAGAGATTTAATTGGTTCATATAACCATGAAGCTGGCAAGTGTGATCTCCTCAGGGCAGGCTGCTGGCTGGAAACAGAGAGGTAATGTGAAGACCTTAGTCTGAATTCCCCAGGGGAAACTGACTGACTGGAAATCCTGGCAAGGGCATTTGCTGAGGTCAAGGTAAAAATTCTTCAACTACTGAAAACCTTGGTTTCTGACTTTTAAGATCTTTGAATGATTGATGAGGAGGGATGTTACCCATATGCCTGAGAGCAATGTCCTTAGTTGGTTTTAAGTTCAATCAACTGTTTGTAGACACATATCCCATCTAGGGAGTGCCCTCACATTAACAAGCAGGCCAGTGCCTGAGGAAACAACTGGACACCATAACCAACCAATTTGACACATGAAATTAACCATCACAGTGGGTAACACCCAAACATACCTAGCAATCTCCAATCCCCTTCCTTAAGTGACCGCATGTCATCTTCACAGTCAAATAGATTCTGTTGCAATCCCTTGTGATGTAATCTGATGGGCAGCATCTCAGCCCTCCCTGCAACACTTCACCATGTGATTTCTGTTCTTAAATGAGGTTTCTTACTTTATTCCTTTGTTTAAGCCCTCATACTATGGTTCTGTCTGTAGTGTCTTATTAAGCAAATTCTTTACCTGAACTCATCCCATCCTTGTTATTCAGTTTTCACTGGAAAACTCCAGGAGTTCACCCAAGACTCAAGCTCTTGCCATGTTCTATTAGGATAAGTCTCCAGATCTGTGATGACTGAGAGATTATTTTCCTTAATTCCTAAACCTAAATCATGCCAAAATGGGCTTGGTATTTGGATCATGATGCCAAATATTTTCCGCAATTCAAGTGAGAGATTGCAATCTCCTTTGCATGCCACTTCCTGTTACAGATGAGTGGATAGTATCAATGAGACATTACTGTACAATCTAACACCTTCATTTCTTTTTCTATCTTCTCTTACTCTGAGTAAATTTCTTAAGATCAACCTCAGAATCTCAGGATAGGCCTCTAAGCATTTAAGGATATTCTACTTTCAGGTGCTAATAACTGAAATAAGTTATTTCTATACAGTCCACAATTTAAGGCAATTGAGTAGATTCTATATGGATTTCTAACTTTTAATTCATACATTATTTTTTAAATGGCTTTATTTCCTATCAGTTCCATTTCTCAAGGTAAAAAAATTTTTTCAGCTTCATGGTGTCTTTACTCTGTCCTTACATATAATTCACATTGTCAGGAAATACCTGCTTTCCATGTAGCAATGTAGTTATGGATATGATGTCTCAGAATATTCAGTCTTGAGGATAGGCAGGAAATATTTTTGCCTATTTCAACAAAATTTCTATAGACATCAACATCTGTGTACTGAGCATAGTATTACTCAATAAAAGTAAGAACTCATGTTACATTTTTGTAGCAATGCAACATTAAGCCATATTAGATAACATGTTGAAAGCTAGGATGGGAAATGACTGTCAATGAATTTGAATCCCAAAACTCATTTTTTGGTACTTTGTTAGAAAGTCCAAAATTAATAGAACACAGTTAAATCCATATTGAGAAATACCAAATAAAAGCTTTGAATGGAGTGAATAATTTTAACTCATCAATTAGTCTAGTGTCAAGTAGCAGGAAAATGCTGGCAACTTATTGCATACATTTATAAAGCATTTACTAATAGAGAAATAACTAGATCCAGAAGCATAAGAACTTGTTTTTGAAAAGGGCCAACAGTGATTAGAATGGGATATGGAAATGTTAGACTTGATGTATATGTTTGATTTTTTATTCCTTTATTTATTTGTGTGTTTGCTTATTCTTAACATAAATGTCATCACATGATGGCCACATAAAGTATAAAGGTCCAGATAAATTGCAAATCTTTAAGAATGTCTCTCTTCTTAATACACAAGAATAAATGCCCCCTTGACGCTTAGTTCAACTGTCCTCTAGAAAGGGGACAGTGATAATCTATTTGAAAAAAAAAATTGAACAAAGACTAAAAGAAAGGAATTCAAAGACATTATATAAAGTGTTTTAGTTTGCAAGCTGCCAGAATGCAATATACCAAAAACAGAATGGCTTTTAAAAAGGGAAGTTTATTAAGTTGCAAGTTTACAGTTCTAACGTTGTGAAAATGTCCAAATTAAGGCAAGGGCTATGAAAATGTCCAAGTTAAGGCATCCAGGGAAAGATACCTTGTTTGAAGAGGGCCCATCATGTTCTGGGTTTCTCTCTCAGCTGGGAAGGCCCATGGTGACGTTTGCTAGCTTCTCTCCAGGAATCTTTAACAGCTTTCCCAGAGCTCTGCAGTTCTGGTGGGTTTCGTGGCTCTAAAGCCTTTTCTAAAATGTTCCCTTTTAAAGGGCTCCAGTAAGCTACCCCACATTTGAATGGATGGAAACACATCTCCATGGAAGCCCATCTAGCCAAAAGTTACCACCCAGAATTGTGTGAGTCATATCACTATGGAAACAATAAAAAAGATTCTACCCAGCAATATTGAATGAGGATTAAAGGACATGGCTTTTCTGGGGTACATAATAGCTTCAAACTAGCACATAAAGGAATTCAAAGGTACTGCCATACCTTTGAGAAATTGTTGCTAAATGTGAATCACATTGGACATAATTTAAGGGGATGATTGAAGGTTGACTCATTACTGAACCAAAAATTTATATATAGGAAATATAAACTGAGGGAAATTCTCTGATTATATTGGAGATTAGAGTAGGGGGATTGTAGGATGGAAAATAATGGGGTGCTGGCTGTTTCCTTTTTTTTCCCTGTTTTTTTCATTATTTGGATTTGTGGTGTATTAGTTATTTGATGAATCACTATTACCACAAAAGTCAGTGGCTTCAAGCAAGATATGCATTGTTTATTGTTCTCCTTGGAGAGAAAGAGGGTATTCAGGTTTTGTGCCCTCCACAGCACAGCCTTGCCCATTTGAAGAATCTGCCTGGGACTCAGACCTTTCCACCTCAAGGTGAAAAATAACTGCTCCTGGAAGGAGCTCACTAGGGTGTGTGTGTGGGGGGAGTGCGGGGTGCAGTGGGGAAATAAAGTAGGTAGCTCGAGGTGTCTTCAATTCTCATGCATTTTCCGGGGTGTCTTTGTTATTTCCAGAGGCTCCAGTCCCTGCTAGGACTTCTGTGCCTCTGCCTGTCTTTTTTCCAAGTTGAGGAAACCAGAGCCAGGGAGCCCATGATATTGGGATCCATTTCTTGGGGCCTGGGCACATACTAGGGGCTTGTCCTCCTTTGGCTGGTTTCCAGGGTCCTTCCTGCCCCTTGATGTTTCTCCTTTTCCTGATCCAATGAAGGGAATTGAGGAGCAGCCTGGGTGTTCTCTTCCTGGCTTGGTGGGATTATGGAACGATGAGTATCAGTAAATTACACAGACCTTGGCAGGGGCTTTTTCCTTGGGTCTTGGGGGTCACTTAACCTTTTTGCCTCATTTCTAGGGTAGACATACAAACTGCCTTCTCTTTGATAGGTGTATAGTATATGTTCTTATTATAGTGCTGCCTAACAATGACGCTCTGGCTGCCACAGGCTGTTCCCTCTACCTCTTGATAGGCTCCCATAGCTGGCATGCTGCCAGTTCCCCACTGGTCCCACTGTGGGAATGCAATAAGAGGTTCCAGAATCCAACCTATCTGATGTTAAGGTCAAGTCAATTGCACAGGCCTGGGGCTGGGGTTGTAGGTCCACTTTGAAATTGGAGCCAACAAGAAGCTTCTCTGAGTAAGAAGAGGCTAGCCAGGAGGGGTTGATTTCAGTTGACCTTGCAATTTTTTGTTGTCGTTACTGTTGTTTTACATGGGCAGGCACCGGGAATCAAACCCAGGTCTCTGCATGGCAGGCAAGAATTCTGCCACTGAGCCACCATTGCACTGCCCTTTGCAATGATTTTTAATGGATTGCAATGGTTGATTGTAACCCCCATAGGGATTTAATTACAGCTGGCTGAACAGAAGGAGAAAGAGCAGGTGATGGTGGTCCAGCAATGGGAGTTGGTGTAGGGCAACATCCCAGTGTACATCTGGGAATTCTGGCATTGGCCAGGTTGGGAGGGATGTTAATAGTATGAACAAGGTATGGCCAGGTGAAGGTTGGAGTCCAAATAGAGAGGGAGGTGAAGGAGGGGTTCAAGGATTTGAGGCGGACGTGAAGAAAAGGCAAGTTGTTGGGGTGGAAGAATGCCTCTTTCTCGTGATCTCAGTAAGTGCATTGATGGCAGAGATATGGGCAGAGGAGAGAGTGGAGACAAGGAAGGAGAGGGGATGGGCAGGGCCAGGGTTGAGGGTGAGAACAGGGGAAATGGAAGGAGTCAGAGGTGAATGGATCAAAGCTACCAGTAGCAGATATGGAATAGCTGATGGCATGTGGAATAGGAAGACACAAAAAACAGGAAAAGAGGTGCAGGGCAAGGCGGACCCAAGAGGCAGAGGTGAAGAGGCTTCCAGGGTGAGTGGGAAAAATGGGGATGGGATTGTGGGAGCCAATGCTGGGGAAGGGGTGACTTTAGAGTCAGGCATAAGGCCAGTGATGACACAGGTAGTCCAGGGTGGGATAAAGGGGGTAAGGAGAAAAAGGAGGGAGAATAGGACAGAACCAGGATGGTGCTTCCTCAAGCACTACCCAGTGGGAGGTTATCAAACCCAGCAGTTTTCCAAGGGCTTCTCACAGAGGGGCAAGTGGTTCATGCCCTGGAGGAAAGAGTGATCTGGCAGAGACAAGAAGTACAGAGAAATCAGCTGTAAATGTTTCTAGCTGGTTTCTCAGGGTGTAGAGGTAATCTGGAGGCCAAACACTGCGATGCCAAAGAGGTTACAGAGGGAGCAGCATCATCCACATCATCCTCTGGCACGTGGCCATCCTGGGTAGGTGGAAATGCCCACAGGTGACAGGTGACTTCACAATATCTGTCTGGTCCAGGGTGCTTGCACAGGAGGCTACAGAAGACAAGAAGGAGTAGCTTTATCCAGAGGTTAGAAGGGGAACATAAAACCTTGGGAGACCTGACTGAGGGAGGGAGACCTTGTGTCTCATGTCCCAACTGACATTTGGTCTCCTGGCTGGCTTGCCAATTATTCCAACCCAGCTTTTGGAGGGCTTGGATCAGGGAAGCCCTAAGATCAAAGAACATGTCAGGTATGGAATTAGACATGAATTTTATTAGGATTTACAAACAGAAGAAATCTGACTTCCAAGTAGACGTTTCCCTCTACCCCATGGCTTAATTATTGTTTTCCAATGTTGTGGAGTCCTAGGGCCTGGGTCCCCCACCTCCATATTAAAAATAAGTTACTGCATATAGCCACCTACAATGACCAGAACAGAACTTAAAGATCATCAGATTTCCTGGGGTGGGGGAAGAATGTTCAGATGATATCATAAACAAAGCATTAAAACTCCTCTCCATTGATCATGTTGATAAACTTTCAAACCCCTGTGTCATGAGACTCTGCTGAAACTCTCTTATTGTAGCTTTGTCCTAAACCCGTATAAGCCTTTGCATTCCCTGCCCCTTTGCAAAGCATTAACTTCCATTTCCCAACAGGCTGCCATTGGGAATAATCTTCTTCTGTTTGTAAATCCCAATAAAATTCATGTCTAATTCCATACCTGACGTGTTCTTTGATCTTAGGGCTTCCCTGATCCAAGCCCACCAAAAGCTGGGTTGGAATAATTGGCAAGCCAGCCAGGAGACCAAAGAGCCACTCCTGTTTCAGACATGAGCCTCTGGAAGGGAGAATCTATGGGGGATATCCCAAATTGGCCTCTATTATTCATGTGTGGGGAGTGGCTGCCTTCCTAGATGAATGGGGATCACCAGGAGAATATGAAAGCACCATGAAAACTCCAGCAATGTTGCTAACTGTTTTGCAACACATAGCAGGACAACGAAATTTAAGTAAGAAGAAAGGAGAACACCAAATAGCAACATCCATTAGGAGCCTTCCAGATGACTGTCAAGCAGAACAAGTGGTGAGAGCTACTGCACACCATTTAGAAGAGGGATTAAAGCTAGAAAGATATGTGCCTTCCTAAATGGAAATGAAGGACTCTCTGACTGATTGCCTGTGCCAAGCGGCTGATCTGTTGGAAACTCTGGCATGCAAATATGCCCAAATCAGAGGCCAGAAATTGCCTCAGGCTCAAGTTTGAAGAATACTAACTAATCCAGGTTGGGACTCAAAAGCTTGACTCCTATAGATTCTTCATTCAATGATGGAGAAGAGGAGAAAGAAGAGGTGTGGGAAGCAGAAGATAAAGTAACACCACCTTTGTGCACAGTGCTTCCAAAGGTTGCCTTTTTACTACAAGAAATTAGTACTCAATTATGTCATCATCACTTTGTTTTAGATTTAATTAATGCTTCCTTTAAATATGGCCAGTCAACTTGCTTTTGCATTTCACCTGGAAGAAGAACAAAGGACTTGTGCCACGCTCCCACAAGGCTCTTTACTTAGCCTGGCCATCTGCCATAGTCTTCTGGCAAAGGATTTATCTAAGTTGGAAAAGTCCCACAAGTGTAACTCTATCTCAGTATATTGATGATGCTATGTTAACCAGTAACTCTCTTTCAGAACTTAAGCCTCAGACTTATTGTTATCTCACCTTGAGGGTCAAAGATGGGCAATGAATCGCTACAAGTTTTAATGCCTTTACTGCTCTGTCATATTTGTGGGTGTTGTATGTTTGGCTAAGACAAAAATAAATTATTCCTTCTGCAGGAATTAATAAGGTACAATGTTTTTCTATGCCACTTATGCCAAAATTAATTACTTTCTTGGGATTGTTGGGGTATTGGAAACCTTTTGTTCCTCACTTAGTCCAAATGTTTAAACCTTTGTAAATGCTAATTAGAAAATGTCATAGTAGTAAATAGAAGGATCTCCAGCAGGCTACTTTTCAAAAAGCAAAAAGGGAAATATCACAAGCACTGGTGGGGGTGGGGGAGTAGATCCAGATCCACCCTGTGAATTGGATGCAACCAGCAATGAGATTGGCTTTGGGTGGGGTCTGTGGAAGAAGCAACACTCTAAATGAATGCCCCTTGGCTTTTGGTCACGATTATGGAAAGGGGCAGAACTGAGATTCAGCGCCCTGGAAAAGCAATTTTTACTGCATATGATATCTTTTTTGCAAGTAGAGAGACTGACACAAAGTTGCCTAGTCACCTTAAAAACAAGCATCCCAATTCAACCGGGGATAACCAACATGGTTTCTAAACCACACTCTGGCAGTGCCCAACTGAGCCCACTGACCAAATGGAAAGCCCCTGCTACAGCACAGCATTTTCAGTACCAGCCCTCTGAGTGAAGAAATGCACAAGATTCTTGGACCAGTATCCCAAATAAAAAGATTCAACAACTAAAGTCACTGCACTTGAAATAGCTTTTGAAATACCTACTATAGAAAGCATGGGTACCATGCCCAGGTCTACTTGGTACACAGATGAATCTGAGGCAGCATCCCACATGGACACTTGTGTCAGCACAACCCTGTACTGATATTATATGGTGGGAGACCAGTGCTATGCAAAGCAGTCAAGGGGCTAAGTTAAGAGCAATGTGGATAGTAGTGGTGCATGAACCAGGAAACACACTATCTGTACTGATAGCTGGGCTGTTTACAGAGCCCTTATGACCAGGATGGTAACCTGGAAACAGGAACAATGAACAGTCATAAATTGCCCTCTCTGGTGACTAGAATTGTGGAAATACATCTGGGACATCTACCAATGACAAAAGGTAACTGTCTATCATGTGTCTGCCCACACTCCCAAATGTGGCACATGCCCAGGAATGTGGAAGCAGATTCACCTGCACAGGTTCAGAGCAGCATAGGTGAAACCAGGAGTTCTAGTTTGCTAGATGCCAGAATGTGATATACCAGAAGCAGAATGGCTTTTAAAAAGAGGAATTTAATAAGTTGCTAGTTTATTAAAGGCCAACAAAATGTCCCAATTAAAACAAGTTTGTAGAAATGTCCAATCTAAGGCATCCAGGGAAAGATATCTAGGTTCAAGAAGGCCAGGATGTTCAGGGTTTCTATCTCATCTAGAAGGGCACATGAAAAAGTCTGCTAGCTTTCTTTTCTAGCTTCTTGTTTCATTAAGCTCCCTGGGAGGTGTTTTCCTTCTTCATCTCCAAAAGTTGCTGGCTGGTGGACTCTCTGCTTCATGGTTCTGTGATGTTCTGAAGTTTTCTCCAAAATTCTTCCTCTTTTAAAGTATTCCAGTAAACTAATCAAAGCTCACCTGGAATGGATGGAGACACATCACCACCTAATCAAGTTTAATACCCACACTTGAGTCACATCTCCCTGGAGATAATCTAATTAAAGTTTCCAACATACAGTGCTGAATGGGGATTAGAAGAAATGACTGTCTTTACAAAATGGGATTAGGATTAAAACATGGCTTTCCTAGGGCACATAAATCATTTCAATCCAACACACCAGGGAAGCAGTGGAATAGCTTCATCAGAAAATCAGACACTGAGGGTATGAAACCATGTGATGTCTGGACTGGCAGTTCCAGATGCATCTGCCAATCACATGCCAGCAACTAGTGAACATTACTAGAGAGTGCCCTTCATGCTCCCTGTGTCAAGAGGTAGAAGGGGAACATATGCTACCACACCAGATGAGACATATTGGCCAGTCACATATCCCAGTGACCTGATGGCAAGTGGATCACATCAGTCCCCTGCTGCTCTCAGAAGGGACAGTATGCTTTTACCACCATAGACACAGTTACTAGAACTGTTAGCTTTCCTGGTGGGGAAGGCTAACTGATGAGCCACCATCCAATATTTGGAGAAAGCGAGCACTCTGAGTGGAGTGCCTACACAGATAGACAGTGTTTGGGGAACTCCTTTCACTGGGCAGATAGCCCAATACTGGGCCATAGATCAGAACATCATGTGGACATTCCATCTACCCTACAATCCTACAGATGCAGACCTTATTGAAAGAATGAGTGGTTTGTTAAAGAAACAGCTAAAACATGGTAAAAGGTTCTTGCAACAGTGGACTAAGAAACTCTATCAGGCCTTAATTCACTTGAATGCAACACCATAGGCTGCAGTCCCAGATCCTATTGAAATGCTAATGGAAGGACTAGTATAGGCTCTGAGGATACAAATTAAAAGACTAGTTGCTTTACAGACTAAAAGGTGAAATAATAATAACCTGTTGCATATACCTCAGACCAAACAAGAAGCCTTTAGCCTTAGTGTTGGCCTATGCAGCTATGCTCATTGGCAATCTTAAGCCCATCGGGAATAGGATTCTCCAAACATATTGTAATCTACAATCATTTATATATTAAAAAAATGCCGTTAAAATTTTTATCATCAATCTTGGGCCTCCTATTCCCGTGGAAAACTTATGCATGACTATGTGGACCCTTCTTATGCCTGGATTAACAATCAATGTAATAGTGGAGGGCTCTCAAGATTTGTGTGTGGGGACTCCTAGTATTCTGTTGTCCCTTATATTGTGGTGTGGAATATGGACGCAATGCCTGTCCTATGGTAAATGTAATCTACTGCTGCTTGGGGGTGGATTTTGGAGACCCATGGCCTGGGCTACCCCTCCATATTGAGAATAAGTTACTACACATAGCTGCCTACAATGTCTGGGTCAGAGTTAAAGGTCATCAGATCTCCTGGGGTGGGAGTTGGGGAGAATGTACAGGTGGTGTCATAAACAAAACTTTAAAACTCCCCTCTCTTGGTCACTACTGATAACAAACCTCCAAGTCCCTGTATCATGAGATCCTGCTGAAATTCTGTTCTCACAGCCTTGTCCTAAACCCTTAAAAGCTCTTGCAATCCCTGCCCCTTTACAGAGAATTAATTTCCATTTCCTGACTGGTTGCCATTGGAAAAATCTTCTCCTGTTTGTAAGTCCCAATAAAATTCACATCTAATTTCATGATATATTCTTAGGTCTTAGGGCTACTCTGACACAAGCCATCCAAGAGATGGGTTGGAACACATATAGTCCACTCCTTCGCCCTAGACAGCTCTGAGACTTTGGAATAGCACAGCAATTCTCAGAAGGGTGAGTAAGAAAAAAAGAAGAGAGAAATTACATTTTCTGAAGAGGATTCAGGTCCAATTCCCCATGGCTTCTTCCTGGCAAGCTCTCCAAGCTGGGAGATCAGGAGACTGAGTGTTTTTGTTTGTTGATGCAGCTGAATGTTGTTGAGGATTGCTGAAATGCAATATTCCAGAAATGGGCTTTTATAAAGGGAATTTATTGAATTACAAGTTTATAGTTCTAAGGCCATAAAAATGTCTAAACTAAGGCATCCAGATAAAGATATCTTGACTCAAGAAATGCTGCTCTGGGAAAGCACGTTGCTGGCCTCCACTGGTCCTTTGGTTTCTGGTTTCAAACAGCTTCCCAGGAGGCATTTTCTTTTTATATCTCCAAATATCTCTCTCTGTGTCAGTTCTGAGCTTTTTCCAAAATGGTTCCCTCTTTAAGGACTCCAGTAACTGAAATAATACCCACCTTAAATGAGAGATATAAACCACTTAATCAAAAACTCCCACCCACAATTGAGTGGGTCACATCTGCATAGAAACAATCAAAAAGATTCCACCCAACAGTATTGAATCAGCATTAAAGAACGTGGCTTTTCTGGGGTACACAACAGTTTCAAACTGGCACACTGGGTTACATGTGGTGAAGACAGGAGTTGAAACACATTCTTTGGAGCTGCATGTCACAGACCTTGGGGGGGGTACTCTTAGAGGAATAGATTCTGAGAGCTTGGAGAGTGAGAACACAATGTCAAATGTTCAATGGAAACCATGGAGAGGCTCACACATGTTTTAGTTTTTAATCATTTATAAGCAACTTTCACACTAATTATTTCCTGATCCCACAAATACCATATGAATGAATCTGAAAAATATTATTTCACAAACGGAATCTCAGGTTTAATGCAAACATTTTATCCACAGCGGCAGTCTGTCCCCTGGAACCTTTGCTATCTGTGGGGACTTATTTTAATACCTGGCATCCTCAGAGACTATTCAGGTTCTCTAAGTTCTCAACAATTGTGAGACGTAGGTTCACCCTTGGAGCAAGTGTTTTTTAAATGCATCCTTATTCTTTTCCTTATGGTTTCTGCACTGATGCTGAAAAGCAAAAAGCAAGGAAGGCATGGGACCTAATTCTTGATATCGCATTTCTCATCAAAACTATAAAACTTCATTTTTTGTGAATAATGAATCCATTGTTCTTTGCCTGTGATTCAAATTTAAGTGGGCAAAGTAATTTCTGATTTTCTTTTTAGTATAATGCAAAAAGTGGTTTCTTGTAGGGGTCCTCAAAATTTTTTAACATGTATGATGGTAATGTATAAATAATAACATTTGCCTTTAAGCCATGTTTAAGTGTCTGATACAACTCAGTGGCAATAATTACATTTATAATTTTGTGCTACCAACACCAACATCTCTAACCAAATCTTTTGCATCATCCCAACCTCACTTTATGTTTTTTTCATTTTTATGTTCTTATTTTTAACCATTTTATTCACACATCATACAAACCAACCTAAGTAAATAGACATGTCTTCGCCACCATAATCTATATGAAGATGTACCTTTTCTTCTGCATAAAATTGATATCCCTCCCTCATGCCTTCTGCTTGCTGACATTTAGTTTTGGCTGAATGCCTTTGTTACATTCAGTGGAAGCATATTACAATGTTACTGTTGACTAGAGGCCGTAGCTTGCATTGATTGTACCTTTTCCTGTCTCCTATCCATTTTCAGTGCCTTGCAATGCTGACATTCATTTGTTTTCCCACGTGCAAAAACATTTGTATATTTGTACATTTAATCCCCATCATTGTCCACTCTAGGCTTTCCTAAATTATACTGTCTCAGAATTTATCCTCTTTCCTTCTGGTTTCATACATGTCCCCAGCCTTTCTCCCTCAACCAAATTTCACATTCAGCTTCATTCTGTGTACTTAAATTATTGTGCTACCACAAGTGGTATTGTGCTACCCATTTCTGAATTTTTACAATCAGTCCTGTTGCATGATCTGCATTTCTTCAGCACCAAACGCACAATTTTGACACTCTTTCTATCTCCTGATGATCTGTGTCCTTAATTTTAACTCTCAAAGTTCACTCATTAACCATTAGTTGGTATCAGTTAGATAATACAGTGCTTGTCCTTTCATTTCTGGCTGATTTCATTCAGCATCATGTCCTTATGTTTAATCCATGTTGTTACATGCTTCATGACTTTATTCTGTATTGCAGCTGTATAGTATTCCATTGTATGCATAAGCCACAGTTTGTTTAGCCATTCATCCATAGATGGACATTTGGGCTGTTTCCATCTCTTGGAGATTGTAAATAATGCTGCTATAAGCATTGTTGTGCAAATGTCCAGTTGCGTCCTTATTTTAGTTCCCCTGAATATATACCTAGTAATGGGATTTATTGGATCATATGTCAATTCTAGCTTCCTGAGGAACCACCAGACTCTCTTCCAGTGGTTGTACCATTTTACATTCCCATCAATAGTGAATAAATGTGTCTCTTTCTCCACATCCTTTCCAGCACTTATCTATTTTCTTTCTTTCTTTCTTTCTTTTTTTTTTTTATAATGGCCATTCTAGTGGGTGTGAGATGACATCTCATTGTGGTTTTGATTTACATTTCCCTAATAGCAGTGAAGTTCAGCATCTTTTAATGTGCCTTTTAGGAATTTGTATTTCGTCTTCTGGAAAGTATCTCTTGATGTCTTTTGCCTTTTTTTGTTTGTTTGTTTTGTTTTTTTTTTGGCATGGACAGGCTCTGGGAATCGAACCCAGGTCTCTGGCATGGCAGGTGAGAATTCTGCCACTTAGCCACTGTTGCACTGCCCTCTTTTGCCCATTTTAAAATTGCATTGTTTATCCTTTTGTTGTTGAGATGAAGAATCTCTTTATATATTCTGGATACTAAACACTTATCTGATATGTGGTTTCCAAATATTGTCTCCCATTGTGTAGCCTGCCTTTTTACTTTCGTGACAAAGTTCTTTGATGCACAAAAGTGTTTAATTTTGAGGAGATCCAATTTATCTATTTTTTTTTTAACAATGCTTGTGCATTGGGTCTAAGGTCTAGGAAATCACCTCCATCACAAAATCTATGAGATAGTTCCCTACATTTTCTTTTAACAGTTTTATGGTCTAAACTCTAATGTTTAGATCTTTGATCCATTTTGAGTTCATTTTTGTATAAGGTGTGAGATATGGATCTTCTTTCATCCTTTTGCAATCGGATATACAGTTCTCCAACCAACATTTATTGAAGAGGCTGCTCTGTCCCAAGTGGGCTGGCTTGACTGCCTTGAAAAAGATCAATTTTCCATAAATGAGAGGGTCTATTTCTGAACACTCTATTTAATTTCATTGGTCAGTGTATCTATCTTTATGCCACTACCATGCTGTTTTGACCACTGTAGCTTTGTAATTTGCTTTAAAGTCAGGTAGTGTGAGACCTCCCATTTCATTTTTCTTTCTTAAGCTATTTGTTGATATTCGGATTACCCTGTCCTTCCAGATAAATTTGGTTATTGGTTTTTCTGTTTCTGCAAAGGAAGTTTTTTTTTTGGGATTTTAAGTAGTATTGCATTGAATCTATAAATCAATTTGGGTAGAATTGACTTAACTATATTTAGTCTTCCAATTCATGAACACAGTATGCCCTTTAATTTATTTAGGTCTTCCATGATTACTTTGGACAATTTCTTGTAGTTTTCTGTGTATAGGTCTTTTGTATTCTTAGCTAAATTTATTCCTAAGTATTTGATTCTTTTGGTTGCTATTGTAAATGGAATTTTTTTTCTTGATTCTCTCCTCAGATTGATCACCACTAGTATATAGAAATACTACTGGTTTTGGGGTGTTGATCTTTTACCCTGGCACTTTGCTATACTCATTGATTAGCTCTAGTAGCTTTGCTATAGATATTTTGGGATTTTTGACATATAGTATCATGTCATCTGCAAACAGTGAGAGTTTTACTTCTTCCTTTCCGATTTGGATGCCTTTTATTTCTTTTTCTTGTCTAATTGCTCTGGCTAGAACTTCCAGTAAAATGTTAAATGACAATGGTATCAGTGGGCTTCCTTTTCTTGTCCCTGATCTTAGAGAGAAAGCTTTCAGTCTTCCCCCATTAAGGATGATGTTAGCTGTGGGTTTTTTATATACTCCTTTTATCATATTGAGGAAGTTCCCTTCTATTCCTATCCTTTGAAGTGTTTTCAACAAGAAAGGATGTTGAATTTTGTCACATGCCTTTTCTGTATCAATCGAGATGATCATGTGGTTTTTCTGCTGTGACTTATTGATATGGTGTAGTACATGAATTGATTTTCTTGTGTTGACCAGCCTTGTATATCTGGAATAAATCCCACTTGTTCATGGTCATAATTCTTTTAATGTGCTGCTGGATTTAATAAGCAAGTATTTTATTGAGAATTTTTGCATATTCATTAAAGAGATTGGTCTCATTTTCTTTTCTTGTAGTATGTTTGGCTTTGGATTTAGGGTGATGCTGGCTTTATAGAATGAGTTAGGTAGCTTTCCCTCCTCTTCAATTTTTTTGAAGAGTTTGAGCAGGATTGGTACTAGTTTTTCCTTGAATTTTTGGTAAAATTCATATGTGAAGCCATCTGCTCCTGGACTTTTTTTTTTAGGAACTTCTTGATGATTGATTAAATCTCTTTACTTGTGATTGGTTGAAGTCTTCTATTTCTTCTCGAGTCAATGTTGGTTGTTCATGCCTTTCTGGGTAATTGTGCATTTCATCTACATTGTCTAGTTTATTAACATACAGTTGCTAATAATATCCTCTCATTACCTCCTTTATTTCTGCAGGGTCAATGGTTTTATCCTCTCTTCCATTTCTGATTTTATTTATTTGCATCCTCTCTTTCTCTCTCCCTTTTTTTGGGGGCGGGCAATCTAGCTAAGGGTCTTTTTATTTTATTGAATTTCTCAAAGAACTAACTTCTGGTTTTGTTGATTTTCTCAATTGTTTTCATATTTTCAGTTTCATTTATTTCTGATCTGATCTTCATATTTTTTTCCATTTATTTGCTTTGGAATTCGTTTGCTGTTCTTTCTGTAGTTCTTCCAAGTGAATAGTTAATTGCTCAATTTTGGCTCTTCTTTTTTTAATCATAGGCCATTAAGGCAATGCATTTCCCTCTCAGCACTCCCTTGCTGCATCCCATACATTTTGATATGTTGTGTTTTCATTTTCATTTGCCTTGAGATATTTACAGATTTCTCATAATTTCTGCCTTGACCCACTGGTTATTAAAGAGTGTGTTATTTAGCCTCCATATATTGGTGAATTTTCTGACCCTCTGCCTGTTATTGATTTCAAACTTCAGTAAATTATGTTTCAAGAAACTGTTTGGTATAATTTCAATCTTTTAAAATTTATTGAGTCTTTCTTTGTGACCTAACATATGGTCTATCCTTGAGAATGATCCATGGGCACTTGAGAAAAATGTGTATCTTGCTGTTAGGGGGTGCAATGTACTGTAACTGTCTAAATCTAGTTAACTTATTGTTTTATCCAAAATCTCTGTTTCCTTATTGATCCTGTCTGGATGTTCTACCCATTGATGATAGCAAAGAATTGAAGTCTCCAACTATTATGGTAGAGGTGTCTACTTCTCCCTCAGTGTTTGGTTCATGTATCTTGGGGAACTCTTGCTTGGTCCATAAGTATTTATGATTGTTATGTATTCTTGTTGAATTGTTCCTTTTATTAATAGATGCTGTCCTTCTTTGTCTCTTAATTGTTTTACATTTGAAGTCTAATTTGTTGGATATTAGTATAGCTACCCCAGGTCTTTTATGTTTATTGTTTGAATGAAATATCTTTTTCCAACTTCTCACTATCAACTGATTTTTGTCCTTGGGTCTAAAGTGAGTCTCTTATAGACAACATATAGATGGGTCCTGTTTTATAATCCATTCTGCCAGTATATGTCTTTTGATAGAGGAGTTTAAGCCATTAATATTTAACGTTGTTACTGTAGAGGCAGTATTTTTCCTACTATTTTGTCTTTTGGATTTTATATATCATGTCAATTATTTTTCTCTTTTAACCTTTACTGATAGTCTTCACTTCTACACTCTTCTTCAGACCTCTCTCTCCCGCCATTTCCTATATGCCTGTAGTGTTTCTTTTAGAATTTCTTGTAGATTCAGTCTCTTAGTCACAAATTCTCTCAGTGATTATTTGTCTGAAACTATTTTAATCTCCCCTCATTTTTGAAGGGCAGTTTTGATGGGTATAGAATTCTTGCTTGGCAGTTTTTCTCTTTCAGAAATTTGAATATATCATACCACTGCCTTCTTGCCTTCATGGTTTCTGTTGACACAAAGTCTTATCTAACTTCCCTTGAATGTGATGGATTGCTTCTCTCTTGCACCTTTCAAAATTCCCTCTTTGTCTTTGACATTTGACAGCTTGATTAGTAAATGTCTTTGAGTATGTCTGTTTGGATCTATTCTCTTTGGGATACACTGCACTTCTTGGATCTGTAATTTTATGTCTTTCATAAGAGATTGGAATTTTTCAATGATTATTTCTTCCATTAGTCTTTCTCCTCCTTTTTCCTTCTTTTCTTCTTTTTGGACACCTGCAACACATATATTCATACACTTCATGTTGTCATTTAATCCCTGAGTCCTTGCTCATATTTTTCCATTCTTTTCCCTATATTTTCTTTTCTGTGACAGATTCAGATGTTCAGTCCTCTAGTTTACTAATCCTTTCTCCTGCATCTTCAGACCTATTGTTTTAGGTTTCCATTGTTTCTTCTTCTCTTCTATTGTGCCTTTCATTCCCATAATGACTTTGTTTTTTCAAACTTTTGGGTTATTTTTAATGTTCACCTAATGTCTTCTTTATATCCTCCTTCAACTCATTGATTTGATTATTGATGAGATTTTACATGTTTGTTCAAATATCCTGAATTAGTTGTTTCAATTCCTGTATCTCATTTGACGTGTTGGTTTGTTCCTTTGACTGGACCATATCTTCGATTTTCCTATACAACTCATTACTTTTTGCTGGTGGCTACGCATTTGATTTCCTTAATTAGTTTATTCTGGAGGTTGTTTCCACTTTTTTACCTAGGGTTTTCTTGATGGATGGCTTTGTTCTCTATCTATTCTTGAAATTCAGTTCAACTTATTCTAGACCTCTAGCATAAGTTTTATTTAATTGATCAAAAATTTTTGGTTTTTATTTTTTAGTTTCTTGCCTTGCCTATACAAAGCCTTTTTTAAAGGGGGTATCCTTGGATATTATAGACCCTAGTCAGATTTTCCCAGACCAGATTGGCCCAGGTTTCAGGAGGAGAGAGTAGCTAGCATCAGTTTATCTTGAGGGTAAGATCCAACAGGTTGTCAGACTTTCCTATGAAGCTTGTAGATTCTGTGCTTCTCCTATCCTGTCTAGTTTGTGGCACTTGTCTGCCCGTGGCTTCCCACCAGCTTAAAAGTGATGGAGTGCCTTTAATTTCAGCAGAACTCTCCCTGCCATAGTCATGATTTAGACAGAGATGAGTCAGTAGGTAGCCTTTGATTTCTTCTGTTTTCCAGTCCCTGGGGCCTGAATTCCTTGAAGGAGGGATTACTTCAATTTATGTTTAATTTCTTGTCCCAGGGTCTCTTATGTCACTGAAGTCCAGATGTTGCTTAACTATCTAGAATACTAACTTCTTCTATCTGTAGTGGAACAGAAGAATGAAGAATGGTATTGTAGACAAGAGGAAGTAGAAAGAACTTAGGACCTGTGTGGTTGAGCTCTTTCTCAGCCATGGGCCACTGATGCTACTAAATTTGTAGAGAAAACTTCCATCATCCACAGTGAAGTGCTGTCTCAGCAGCACTAGAGTTCTTGTCTAACATCACAGTGTTTTGAACAGTCACAGAGGTTCAGTGGGTGGGGGAGGAGATTCCCAGAGAAAAGTGCCCCCACATGTCCTCCCCTCACCATCTTTCTCTGCACTTACCCCGAATCCATGCTTTCTTAACATCATATATGAAATGTTAATATAACTGTCTATTTCTATCTAGTGCAGAAATACCTAGTAGCTACTATATTGAGCCATCAGATATACAATTCTTGAAAATATGAATTTGTTTTGGAAAGTTTTGCTAAATCTGTGGATTTACACCTGGAGCCACCTTTACTCTCAACTTTATCTTCCCTACATAATGTTTTTTTGACAACTTAGATCAGAATTTATCACATTTGGGGTGGATTTTTTTTTTTTTTTTGAGCAGGGCTGATTTCTGGAATGTAGTATGTTTAGCTTTCTCTCTGGACTCTACATATTAGATGACAGCAACACTTCTATCCCTCTCTCATCATTAACATCAACAATCTCCAGACATTGTCAAATATTCCCTGAGGTGTGAAGTCTTGTTTCTTAACCAGTGAAGAGCATATAAACATGTGTTCCTATGCCATTGTCTTAAAAATGCATTTGCACAAAATAGAATTAATGATAACTGTAGATTTTCTAAAAGTATTGTCAAGTGATAACCCCAGGGCTTCCTTGTTTATTGAGGGACTTCAGTTGAGATAACCATATAGCCATCCTTTCTTCACAAGTGACTACAGTGGCATAGAAGGCCTCATATAGATTTATGTCTTGAGCTTTCCTCATAGCCAAGATTTATTGCACATATCTTCATGGTTCAATCTAGAGCTGAAGTGTATCTATGTGCATTTAAGAGCCCTAGGGAGTTTTCTCCTGTATTCTTCTCATAAATGGTTCAAGGACCATTTATTGAAGACAATCCTTTTTTGATTGAATTGTCTTCTCAACTTTGTCAAAAATAGCTGACTTTTATAGGTTGGAGCTTTTTTTTTTAATTCAATGCCATTGATCTGGTTGTTTCTCTTAAACTGCCTTGATTGCTATAGCTTTATAATGTCTTGAAATCAGGAAGTATAAGTACTCTAACTGCTCTTCTTTTAAGATGTATTGTGGTTATATAAATATATATACACATATATTTATATATATGATATATATTATGTATCATAAAATTGGCCTTTATAGTTTTACATATGAATCCATTATCTTTTTTAACTTTTGAGTAAGGTATGAGACTTGGGCTGAAGTTCATTTTTGTTCCTATGATGTACTATTGCTTCAATACCATTTGTTGAAAAGGCTATCTTTCCTCTGTTGAATTGCTTTTGCACATTTGTTAAAAATTGGTTGGGCATATTTGTATAGGTCCCTTTCTAGGTCTTCTTTTCTGTTCCACTGACTGTGTGTCTATCCCTCCAGCAATAACTCACAGTCTTAATCATTATAGTTATATAAGTCTTGATATAAGTTAGACTGATTTTTTCCCATTTTATTCTTCTTTATCTTAAGAAATCTTGCAGGGACTTTGATAAGTTACATTACATCTGTATACTAACTTGGGAGAATTAACATCTTTATTACATATTGAGTCATGCAGTTCATGAACACAGGTATGACTCTCCATTTATTTAGATCATTGATTTCTTTCATCAGTGTTTTAGAGTTTTCAGCATATAAATCCTGTACATGTTTTGTTAGATCCACACCTATTTCATTTTTGAGCTACTGTAAGTGGTATCATATTTTAAATTTCATTGTCCCTGTGTTCATTGTGAGTTTATAAAAATAAATACAGTTGATTCGTGTATGTCTGCTTTGTATCCTGTGACCTTGCTGAATGAACTTACTAGTTTTAGGAGGTTTTTTGGAGATTTTCTACACAGACAATCATGTCATCTGCAAATAGGGACAGATTTATTTTTTCCTTTTTTATCTATATACTTTTTATTTCCTTTTCTTGTCTTCTTGCACTCTTTAGAACTTACAGCACTATGTAGAGTGTGATGAGAACAGACAGATCATTCCTGAGCTTAGTGAGAAAGCTAAGAATAATGATTGCTTCTGACTTCTTGGAGGTGCTTTTTATCAAGTTGAGGAAGTTCCTTTCTATTCCTAGCTGGCTTTTAGTTTTTACTAAGGGAAGATGTTGAATTTTGTCAAATGTTTTTTTTGTGTTGATTGATATGATTCTGTGATTTTTCTTTGTAGCCCTGTTAATATCACAGATTACATTGATTGATTTTTTAAATATTGAGACAGCTTTGCATTCCTGGAAAAATCTCCACTTGTTCCAGGTACATATTTTTTTAATGTATTACTGAATTCTATTTGATAAAACTTTGTTAACAATTTTTTGTGTCTGTATTCATGAGGGAAATTGACTTGTACTTTTATTTTTTTCTATCACCTTCATTAGTTTCAGGGTACTACTGCCTTCATAAAATAAACTGGGAAGTGTTCACTCTACTTGTATTATCTAGATGAGATTATGTAGAATTGCTGTTAATCCTTCTTTAACCATCTGATAAAATTATCCAGTGAAACCATCTGGACCTGGAGGTTTGGGGTGGGGAGGGCAGATGTTTTAAAATTATACATGTAATTTCCTTAATAGTTATTGGGTTATTAAAATAATCTATTTTATACTGTGTGAGTTGTGGTTTTTTATGTTCTTCAAGGGATTGTTCCATCTTATCTAAGATGCCAAATGTATGTATATGGAATTGCTCATGGTATTCCCTTATTTTCCTTTTGATGTCTTCAGGGTCTGTAGTGATATCCCTTGTTTCATTCTTGTTATTGATCAGTCCTTTCTCTTTTTGTCAGTCTTGCTAGAGGTTTGCAATTTTATTGATCTTTACAAAGAACTAACTTTTTGTTTCACTGCCTTTCTCTACTTTTGTTTCAATTTCATTGATATCTGCTCTTAATTTCATTATTTCCTTTCTTTCACTTCCATATTTGGGTTTGTATTTGCTCTTCCTTTCTGGGTTTCTTACAGTGGAAAATTATGTTATTGATTTGAGATTTCTTTTTTACCTAATAGAATTTAATGCTATAAATTTCTCTCTTAAGTACTTCTTTAAATTTATCCCACAGATATGATATCCTATATCTTCATATTCTTTCTATTCAAATTATTTTCTAATTTATTTTGATATTTCTTCTTTGACACAAATTTTTTGGAGTGTGTTTCTTAAATTTCTAAATACTTGGAGATTTTCCATGTACCTTTCCTTACTTATTTCTAGTTTAATTCAATTATGGCCAGGTGTTATATTTTATATAATTTCAAGTCTTTAAAAATTGTTGGAATGTGATACATTTAAAAGATTATATTAGAGAGCAAAAAAGGTACAAATTTAATGCACTAAGATTCTATCTTAATAACCTATATTCTGTATAAATAAGAGCCAAGTAAACCCAATGTAAGCAGAAAGGTGGAAATAATAAAAAGTAGAAATTAACAATATTTAAAACAGAAAAACACTAAGGCAGAATGCCATGCACTCAGAGCTGGCAATAAGCTCAGGATTTGGCTCAATCCCCTTAAACAAAAGAACATAATTACTGCTTCCTGCTTAAACTGTGCAGAGTTGATTTGCAAAAAAATATGTAAAGAGAAACTTTAAGTAAGATGGCAGAATAGGATAGGCTGAGTTCACCCATGTTCCACGGAACAGTTATAGAAGTGACAGAAAAATGACTGAGACAGAAATTCCAGTGTATGAGTGACAAAAGAGGGATTTCTACATTATATAGGGAGGATCTGGATGAAATAGTGGAGAAGTTATGTTTGAGAGAATAGGTGAGTTTATCTGCACCTGGTTGGGCTGCAATTCACAGGACTGAGTGGGAGTCAAAGGAATGCTTTGCTCTTGCACTCCTACCATGGTATTAGCTTGAAAGATCTTCCCTTTCGCTCCAAAGCCAGGAACTCTCATGAGGAACCCAAAGCCAGCAGACTCAGTATATGTACCCACAAAGACCTTGCAGAACACAATGCCTACCACTCACTTCTGAGGCAGGTTGCTGTGAGTGCCTGGTTTTGGCTGAGACTGGGGAGCTCTCCCCTTGGGAGAATGGAGGAACACAGAGCTGATCTGATATGACAATTGGCCAGCAAAAGAGACTTCCTGGGTCCCACTGCTTCTATCCTTTCTCCATAGAGGCCTGGAGGACTCATGGCATACATGGGCAGAGAGTCAAGGATATAAGAGTGAGCTGCACCACACTGCCAGGCACTCCTGGGCTGACTGTGGGCAGGAGTAGTTGAAATACTCAGCCCTACAGCCCAAGGTGGGCATGATGGGTCTGGTGGTTCCCAGGCTCCCACATGGAATGACCTTGAATTAGAGTTAACTGATATGTATAGATCATTACACCCCAAAACACAAGGATATGCTCATGAAATGTTCTCCTGGATAGATCATATGCTGGGACACAAAACAGATCTTAATAAATATAAAAAGATAGAAATTATTCAAAGCACTGTCTCTGACCGTAATAGAATTAAGATGGGAATCAATAACCACGAAAGAACCAGAACTTTCAAAAATATATGGAGATTAAATAACACAGGCAGTGGGTTAAAGAAAAATTGCAAGAGTAATTGGTAAATACCTGGAGATGAATGAAAATGAGAATACAACATATCTGAACTTATGGGATGTGGCAAAGGCAGTTCTGAGAGGGATATTTATTGCCCTGAATAGCTATATTAAAAAAGAAGAAGGAGCAAAAATTGAGGACTTAACTGCTCACCTGGAGGAACTTGAGAAAGAACAGCAAAACTAACCCCAAAGCAAATAGAAGTAGAGAAATAAGAAAGATTAAAGCAGAGTTAAATGAATGGGAGAACAAAAGAAGGAATCAATAAACTAAAAGTTGGCTCTTTGAGAAAAGCAATAAAATCAATGTACCACTAGCAAGACTGACAAAAAAAAAAAAGAGAGAGGATGCAAATAAACAAAATCAGAAATGAGAAGGGGTGTGTTACTACAGACCCTGAAGAAATAAAAAATGTCTTAAAAGGATACTATAAACAACTATATGCGAATAAACCAGACAACTCATATGAAATAGACAAATTCCTGGAAGCACACAAACAAGCTACACTGACTCAAGAAGAAGTAGAAGACTTCAACAAACCAATCACAAGTAAAAGATTCAATCAGCCATCAAAAATCTTCCTACAAAGAAAAGCCCAGGGTAAGATGGTTTCACATGGGAATTCTATCGAACATTCTAAAGAGAACTAATACCAATCCTGTTCAAGCTTTTCCAAAAACTGAGGAAAAAGGAACACTGCCTAACTCATTTTTATGAAGCTAACATCACTTTAATACCAAAGCCAGGTAAACATGCTACAAGAAAGAAAAACTCAGACGAATCTCCTGAATGAATATAGGTGTAGAAATTCTCAACAAAATATTAGTAAATTGAATCCAACAGTACATTAAAAGAATTATACACCATGACCAAGTGGGATTTATACCAGGAACGCAAGCACATTAATAAATCATTAAATTAATTATGTAAAATGTAATATAGCACATTAATAAATAATTAAATTAATAAAATATATTAACATCTTGATTGATGCTGAAAAAGCATAAGACAAAATTCAACACGCTTTTTCTGACAAAAATACTTCAAAAGGTAGAAATCAAAGGTAATTTCCTCGCTATGATAAAGTGCACATCTGAAAAGTCCATTGTACTCAATGGTGAGAGACTGAAAACTTTCCCTCTAAGATTGAGGACAAGACAAGGATGCCCTCTGTTACCACTGTTATTCAACATTGTACTAGAAGTTCTAGCTAGAGCAATCAGGCAGGAAAAAGAAATAAAAGTCATCCAAGTTGGAAAGGTAGTAGTAAAACTTTCATTATTTGCAGATGACATGATACTATATTTGGAAAATCCTGAAAAATCTACAACAAAGTTACTTGAGCTAATAAACAAATTCAACAAGGCAGCAGGTTATAAAATTAATGTGCAAAAATCAGTAATGTTTTTATATATAAGCAATGACCTAACTAAGGAGTCAATTAAGGAAAAAATTCCTTTCAAAATAGCAACTAAAAGGATCAAGTATCTAGGAATGAACTTAATTAGGGATAGAAAGGATCTGTATACAGAGAACAACACAACATTGCTAAAATCAAAGAAGATCTAAATAGTTGGGAAGACATTCCCTACTCATAGATAGGAGGGCTAAATGTAGTTAAGATGTCAATTCTATCCAAATGGATCTACCAATTCAATGCAGTACCAATCAAAATTCCCACAATCTACTTTGAAGACTTGGAAAAGCTAGTTACCAAAGTCATCTGGAAGGGAAAGAGACCCTGAATAGCTAAATACATCCTAAAAAAGAAGAATAAATTGGGAAGATTAACATTCCCAGATTTTAAAGCTTATTATAAAGCCACAGTCGTCAAAACAGCATGGTACTGGTAGAAAGATAGAAGTATTGACCAATGGAATCAAATTGAGAGTGCAGAAATAGACTACCAAATCTATGGTCAACTGATCTTTGACAAGGCCCCTAAAGCCATTGAATTGGACAAAATAGTCTTTTCTATCAATGGGCATGGGAGAAATGGATATTTATAGCCAGGAAAAGGAAAGAGGACCCTTACCTTACACCCTATGCAAAAAGTAACTCAAAGATTGGATCAAACATCTAAATATGATAAATCCTCTAGAAGAAAATATAGGGAAATATCTTCAAAACCTACTAATAGGAGGTAGTTTCCTAAACTTTACAACCAAAGCACAAGCCACAAAAGAAAAAATAGATAAATGGGAGTTTCTCAAAATCAAATGCTTTTGTGCCTCAAAAGATTTTGCCAAAAAGGTGAAGAAGTAGCCAACTCAATGGGAAAAAATATTTGGAAATCACACATTGGATAAAGGTTTGATATCCTGCACACATAAAGAAAACATACAACTCAACGATAAAAGAACAAATAACCCAAGTATAAAATGAGCTAAAGATATGAATAGACATTTTTCTGAAGAGCACATACAGATGACTCAAAAGCACATGAAGAGGGCAGTGCAAGGGTAGTTCAGTGGTAGAATTCTTGCCTGCCAGGCCAGAGACCCGGGATCAATTCCCAGATCATGACCCTCCCCCCACCTCAAAAAAAAAAGAACATGAAGAGATTCTCATTTTCATTAGCCATAAGGGAAATGCAGATCAAGACCACAATGAGATAAGACCTCACACCTATAACAATGGCTGCTATTTAACAAACAGGAAACTACTAATGCTGGAGAGGATGTAGAGAAATTGGGACACTTATGCACTGCTGGTGAGAATGTATAATGGAACAGCCCCTCTGGAAGACAGTCTGACAGTTCCTCAGAAAATTAAAATCAAGTTGCCCTTTGACCTACCAATACTACTACCACTAGATATATACCCAAAAGAGCTGAAATCAGTGACACAAACAGAGATTTGCACACTGATGTTCATAGCAGCACTATCCACAATTGCCAAAACATGGAAACAGTCCACATGTCCATCAACAGACAAGTGGATTAACAAAATGTGGTCTATACATATGATGGGATATTATACAGCAGTAAGATGTTAAATGATGTCCTGAAGCACAAGACAAGATGGATGAGCCTTGAAGACATAATGCTGAGTCCAATAAGCCAGATGCAAAAGGATAGTACTGTATGATTCCACTTTTATGACCATGGTAGAGGTAAAATCAGAGGCTTATAATATAAAATATAGGGGACCTAGAGATACACAGAAGCTTGAAATGGGTGAACAGTTAGCTAATGACATTGAACTTAATTGTAAGGGAATAGATAGAAATGAAGGTGATTCATTAGTGGGTTTATAAGTAATATTACCATATTGAGGGTGAACATGATTGAAAGGGGTTCCATAGACTCATGTGTCCCACCAATTAACACTACAAATATAATTAAGTTCTTGCATGAACTACTGCAAAGGTATGAGTCTTGTATAATGAGTGTATAACTTTGGGGTATAGGGAAAATATGGCTATTGCATGCTATGGGCTATGTTTAACAGGAAAATATCAACAGTACCACAGCAATACCAGGGGTACATAATGGGGAGAGGGATAAGAGTTAGGGGTAGGCTTGGACTTTCTATTTGGTGTGGGTGTGTTTATTAGTTTTCATTCTCTTGGGAACGATGAAATTATCTAAACCTGAGAGTGTTGATGGACTGTTGACTTAGGATGTTATACATGAGGCCCAGTAGATGGAGATGGCTGAAAGATGCACTGACTTAGAAGTAGATTGGCAAACAATGATGTATACATATGATCGAACATTGTGCTGCTACAAAAATGAACAAAGTTATGAGGCTTGTAATGATGTGAATGAACCTGTGGGATATTTGGTGAGGCAAAATTAGAAACAAAAGGGCAAATATTGTATGATCTCATTTAGAGAACACTTATAAGAAAACTAGGGAGGGGGGTGGCCAAGATGGCGGCTTAGCAAGGTGCGCGTTTTAGTTTGTCCTACAGAACAACTACTAGATAACCAGAAACAATACAGAATAGCTCCCGGAACCATGATAGTGACCGAACACACAGCGCGCCCAGAACGGGAGCAGCTTAGACTGACGGCAACTCGCTAGATCTGTGAGTTCCCCAAAGCCATGGCGGCCGGCGCCCCTCCCCCAGAGGCGGCTCCGCAGAGAGAAAGGAAACAGTAGCAGGGACTGAATCCAAACGACGGCACTCGCCGGATCTGTGAGTTCCCCAAAGCCGCCGCGGCTGGCGGCCGGCGCCCGGCGCCCCTCCCCCATAGGCGTCTTCGCGGAGAGAAAGGAAACAGTAGCAGGGACTGAATCCAACCAAGTGCCAATTGCGGCATTAATAAACAAATTCTGATTACGAAAAATAGCCCCCAGCTCACGCGAAACCGGGCAAGTCAGAAGTCGCTTAGTGGGCTAACCGGAAAAGCGGAAAGGGGACAAAACGGGGGTTTTCCCGGCGGTTGCTACGGAGACT
>PVIY010030994.1:0-30367 GCA_004026745.1 Myrmecophaga tridactyla | reverse complement strand
CCTCCAGGATAACCTCTCGACTCTGTTTGGAATCTCTCAGCCATTGACACTTAGTCTCATTTCACTCTTCCCCCTTTGGTCGAGAAGGTTCTCTCAATCCCTTGATGTTAATTCTCAGCTCATTCTAGGGTTTTTCTCAGTCCCTTGATGCTGAGTCTCAGCTCATTTCAGGATCTCTGTCCCACGTTGCCAGGAAGGTCCACACCCCTGGGAGTCATGTCTCACGCAGAGAGGGGGAGGGTGGTGACTGAATTACTTTAGTCCCAACCTGATCAACTTTGTTCTTATCTCTAAATACCAGGCTATATATATAACAGCCTCTCAAACTCCAGAAGTGTGCTGGTCTGAATCTGTGGTGGACCCCAGAAAAGCCATGCCCTTTGCTCCTCATTTAATACTGCTGGGTGGGAGCATTTTGACTGTTTCCATGGGCATGTGACCCACCCAATTGTGGGTGGTAACTGTTGAGTGGATGATTTCCATGGAGGTGTGTCTCCACCCACTGAAGGTGGAGTTGCTTGCTGGAATCCTTTAAAAGAGGAAACGTTTTGGACAGAGTCCCTTTTTGGTAGAGTCACATGAAGGCCAGCAGATGCCGCCATGTTCACCATGTGCCCTTCCAGCTGAGAGAGAGACGTTGAACGTCGTTGGCCTCCTTGAACCAAGGTATCTTTCCCCAGATGCCTTATATTGGACATGTCTATAGACTTGTTGTAATTGGGACATTTTCTCGGCCTTAGAACTGTAAAAGCAACTTATTAAATTCCCCTTGTTAAAAGCCATTCCGTTTCTGGTATATTGCATTCCGGCAGCTAGCAAACTAGAATAAGAAGTAACAATTACCACTCTGGACGAAATGTAATTGCTATAAAAGCCAACAATCTAGACTCCTGTTTTCTTATAAGTATTTTCTAAAAGAGACCACACAATGTTTGCTCTTTTGTTTCTGGCTTATTTTGCCTCACCAAATGTCCCACAGGTTCATTCACAATGTTTCATGCCTCACAATTTCGTGCCCTTTTATAGCAGCACAATATTCAATCATGTGTATTCACCATCGTTCACCAATCTACTTCTCAGTCAGTGCATCCTTCAGCCACCTCCATTCATTGGGCATCATATATAATGTCTAAAGTCAACAGTCCATCAACTCTCTCAATTTTAAATAATTTCACTGTTTCCAAGAGAAAGATATACAATAAACACACCTTCACCAAATAGGAAACCCAAACCTCCCCTTAACTTTTGTCCCTCCCCCCATTATTTACCCCTGGTGTTGCTGTGGTATTGTTGATGTTTTCCTGTTAAATATGGCCCATAGCATGCAATAGCAGTTTCCTCCTATACCCTGAACTTATACACTCTTTGTACAAGGTTCATACCTTTGCAGTAGTTCAGGCAAGAACTTATTTATATTTGTAGTGTTAATCTGTGGGACATATGGGTCTGTACATCCCCTTTCAATCATGTTCACCTTCAATATGATAATATTATTTATAGACCCACAAGTGAACCACCTTCGTTTCTATTTATTCCCTTACATTTAAGTTCACCCTCGTGAGCTAACCATTCACCCATCTCTTAGCTTCTGTGTATCTCTAGGTCCCTTATATTCTGTATTATAAGCCTCTGATTTTACCTTTATCGTGATCATAAAAATGGAATCATACAGTATCTGTCCTTTTGTGTCTGGCCTATTTCACTCAGCTTTATGTCCTCAAGGCTCATCTGCTTGTCATGTGCTTCAGGACGTCATTTCATCCTACCACTGCATGATAGTCCATCATATATGTATTCCACATTTTGTTACTCCACTTGTCTATTGATGGGCACTTGGATTGCTTCCCTCTTTTGGCAACTGTGAATAAAGTTGCTATGAACATCACTGTACAAATGTCTGTTTATGTCATTGCTTTCAGCTCTTCTGGGTATACACCAAGTAATGATATTGCCAGGTCATAGGGCAACTTATATATTGTTTCCTAAGGAACACCAAACTGTCTCCCATAGTGGCTATAGCATTATACATTTCCACCAGCAATGCATAAGAGTCCCAATTTCTCCACATCCTCTCCAATATTTGTAGTTTCCTGTTTGTTCAGTGGCAGCCATGCTTGGAAAGCATGCTTAAAGGTGTGAGGTGGTATCTCATTGTAGTTTCGATCTGCATTTCCCTTATAGCTAATGAAAATGAGCATCTCTTCATGTGCTTCTTAGCCATCTGTATTTACTCTTCAGAAAAATGCCTATTCATATTTTTAGCCAATTTTATGGTTGGGTTGTTTGTTCTTTTGTTGTTGAATTGTGTGATTTCTTCATGTATATAGGATAGCAAACCTTTGTCCAATGTGTGATTTCCAAATACATTCTCTTCCATTGAGTTGGCTGCCTCTTCACATTTTTGACAGTCTTCTGAGGCACAAAAGCATTTGATTTTGAGGAGTTCCCATTTATCTATTTTTTATTTTGCTGCTTGTGCTTTGGGTATAAAGTTTAGGAAGCTACCTCCTATTACTAGATTTTAAAGATGTTTCTCTACATTTTCTTCTAGGAGCTTTATGGTACTGGTTCTTATATTTAGGTGCTTGATCCTCTTTGAGTGAATTTTTGTATAGGGTGTAAGGTAAGGGATTCTTTTGGCTATTGAGATCTGGTTCTCCCATGCCTATTTATTAAAAAGACTATTTTGTCCCAGTTCAGTGAATTTGGGAGCCTTGTCGAAAGCAAGTTGCCCATAGATTTGGTGGCCTATTTCTGCCCTCTCGGTTCAATTCTGTTGGTTAATCCTTCTGTCTTTGTGCCAGTGCCATGCTATTTTGACCACTATGGCTTTATAATAAGTTTTAAAATCAGGAAGTGTTAATCCTCCACTTTTTTTTAGGATGCTTTTAACTATTCAGGGTTTCTTCCCTTTCAAATGAATTTGGTGACTAGCTTTTCCAAGTCTTCAATGTAGGTTGCTGGAATTTTTATTTGTACTGCATTGAATGTGTAGATCAATTTGGGTAGAATTGACATCGTAACTACATTTAACCTTCCTATCCATAAGCAGGGAATGTCTTTCCACCTGTTTAGATCTTCTTTGATTTATTTTGGCAATGTTATGTAGTTTTCTGTGTAGAAGTCCTTTACGTCTCTAGTTAAGTTCATTCCTAGATAATTGATTCTTTTAGTTGCTATTTTGAATGGAATTCTTTCCTTAATTGATTCCTCAGTTAAGTCCATTGCTTGTGTATAGAAACATTACTGATTTTTTGCATATTAATTTTATATCCCACCACCCTGCTGAATTTGTTTATTACCTCAAGTAACTTTGTTGTAGTTTTCTTAGAATTTTCCAAGTATAGTATCATGTCATCCACAAATAATGAAAGTCTTACTTCTTCCTTTCCAATTTGGATGCCTTTTATTTCTTTGTCCTGCCTGATTGCTCTAGCTCGAACTTCTAGTACAATGTTGAATAATAGAGGTGACAGTGGGCATCCTTGTCTCATTCCTGATCTTGGGGGGAGTATTTTCAGTCTCTGACCATTGCGTATGATGCTGGGTTTTTCATATTTGCCCTTTATCATATCGAGGAAGTTCCAATTGATTCCTGCCTTTTGAAGTGTTTTTATCAGAAAATGATGTTGAATTTTGTTGAATGCTTTTTCAGCATCAATCAAGATGATCATGTGATTTTTCCCTTTCTATTTTTTAATGTGCTGCATTACATTAATTGATTTTCTTGTATTGAACCATCCTTGCATTCTGGTATAAACCCCACATGATCGTGGTGTATAATTCCTTTAATGTGTTGTTGGATTTGATTTGCTAGTTTTTTGTTGAGAATTTTGGCATCTATGCTCATTAGGGAAATTGGCCTGTAGTTTTCCTTTCTTATAGCATCTTTACCCAGTTTGGATATTAAAGTGATGTCAGCTTCATAAAATGAGTTCGGTAGTATTCCCTTTCCCAAATGTTTTGGAAAAGTTTGAGCAGGATTGATATTATTTATTTTTTTAATGTTTAATGAAATTCCCCTGTGAAGCCATCTGGCCCTGGGCTTTTCTTTGTAGGAAGATTTTTTTTATTATTATTAATTAAAAAACTTAACAAAAGAACATTAAGATATCATTCCATTCTACATATACAATCAGTAATTCTTAATATTATCACATAGTTGCATATTCATCATTTCTTAGAACATTTGCATCGATTTAGAAAAAGAAATAAAAAGACATGTAGGAAGATTTTTGATGACTGATTTTCGATGACTGAATCACTTTACTTGTGATTGGTTTGTTGAGATCTACTATTTCTTCATGAGTTAGTGTAGCTTGTTTCTGTCATTGTGGTTTTGATTTGCATTTTCCTGATGACTAACAATGGTAAGCTTTTTTTCTTGTGTTTACTGGCCATTTGCATATCTTCTTTGGAGAAATGTCTATTCAGATCCTTTCCCCATTTTAAATTGGATTATTTGTTTTTTAATTGTTGAGTTATAAGACTTTTTAAAATATATATTCTGGGAAAGTCTGTTATCAGATATATGGTTTGTGAATATTTTCTCCCATTCTGTGGGTTGGTTTTACACTTTCTTTATGATGTCCTTTGAAACACACAAGGTTTTAATATTTTAAAGTTTTTTTATTGTGATATATAACATATATACAAAAAGCAATAAATTTCAAAGTACATTGTAACAAGCAATTATAGAACATATTTCAGAGTTTGGTAAGGGTTACAGCTCCATAATTTTAGTTTTTTTCTCCTAGCTGCTCCAAAACATTGGAGACCAAAAGAAATATCAATATAATGATTAAGCAGTCGTACTCATTTGGTTAATCCTAATTTCTCTGTTGTAACTCTTCCTTCCGCTTTGATCCTTCTCCCAATCTTTAGGGGTATTTAGGTTGTGCTTATTTTAACTCTTTCATGCTGGAAAGGGCTGTTGAAAATATGGAATTGGGGGTTAGAACTAGTTGATGACCTTGGAGAGCTGACAAGTTTTTATTTTTGATGAAGTCTGATTTATCTATTTTATTCTTATGTCACATAGTTTTAACCTCATATCTAAGAAATATATTCTTATATTTTATTATAAGAAATTTTAGTTCTTACATTTAGGAGTATGATCCATCTTGTGTTCATTTTTATGTGAGGAAGGGGTCCAACTTTATTCTTTTGTGTGTGGATACTTAATTGTTCCAGCACCATTTTAAAATTTTTTATAAATAAAACCAAACAACATAAACACAAACATTCTTAATGTCTGAACATTCCATGCCTGGTGTGCAATCGGCGGCTCACAGTATCATCACTTAGTTGTACATTCATCACCATGATCATTTCTCAGAATATTTACATCACTCCAGAAAAAGAAAAAGAAAAACGCATACATACCATACCCCTTACCCCTCCCTCTCATTGACCACTAGTGTTTCCCATATTTTTTTACTCATCTGTCCATACCATAGATAAAAGGAGCATCAAAATAAGATTTTCACAATCACACAGTCACTTTGTGAAAGCTATATCATTATACAATCATCTTAAAGAAACATGGCTGTGCTGGTTTAAAATGATGTTTGTACCCTAGAAAAGCCACGTTTTAATCCTAATCCCATTTTGTAAAGGCAGTCATTTCTTCTAATCCTTATTCAGTATTCTATGTTTGAAACTGTAATTAGATCATCTCCCTGGAGATGTGATTTGATCAAGAGTGGTTGTGAAGCTGGATTAAGTGGAGGCATGTCTGCACCCATTTGGGTGGGTCTTGATTAGTTTACTGGAATGCTATTAAGAGGAAACATTTTGGAGAAAGTGGGAGATTCAGAGAGAGGAGAGCAGAATGACATAGCCACGAGAAGCAGAGAGTCCATCAGCCAGTGACCTTTAGAGATGAAGAAGGAAAATGCCTCCCAGGGAGCTTCATGAATCAGGAAGCCAGGAGAGGAAGCTAGCAGATGATGCCGTGTTCACCATGTGCCCTTCCAGCTGAGAGAGAAGCCCTGACTGTGTTTGCCATGTGCCTTCTCACTTGAGAGAGAAACCCTGAACTTCATCGGCCTTCTTGAACCAAGGTATCTTTCTCTGGATACCTTTGATTGGACATTTCTATAGACTTGCTTTAACTGGGGCATTACCTCAGCCTTAGAACTGTAAACTAGCAACTTATTACATTCTCCTTTTTAAAAGCCATTCCGTTTCTTGTATATTGCATTCCAGCAGCTAGCAAACTAGAACAACGGCTACTGGAACACAGCTCTACAGTTTCAGGCACTTCCCTCTAGTCTCCCTAATATATTTTAAACTAAAAAGAGGTTATCTATGTAATGCATAAGAATAACCTCCAGGATAACCTCTCGACTCTATTTGAAATCTCTCAGCCATTGATGCTTTACTTTGCCTCATTTCTCTCTTCCCCCTTTCATTCAAGGTTTTCTTAATCCTTTGATGCTGAGTCCCAGCTCATTCTAGGATTTCTATCCCACGTTGCCAGGGAGGTCCACACCCCTGGGAGTCATGTCCCACATAGACAGGGAGAGGGTGGTGAGTTTGCTTGTCGCACTGGCTGAGAGAGAGAGGTCAGATCTGAGCAACAGAAGAGGTTCTCTTGGGGGTGACTCTTAGGCCTAATTTCAAGTAGTCTTGACCTATCCTTTGTGGAGTTAAGTTTCATGTGAACAAACCCCAAGACTGGGGGCTCAGTCTATAGCTTTGGTTGCCCACACTGTTTGTGAGAATATCAGGCCTTCTCCAAATGAGGAAGTTGAATTTTCCCCCTTCCTCACCATTCCCCCAAGGGGACTTTGCAAATACTTTTTTATTCACTGTTCAAATCCTTCTGGGATTTATTGGGGTATCACTCTGGACAAACCTACAAAATCTCATGCCCTACTCAAGGTTCCATGCACTTATGGTGTTCAATTAAACTGTCCATATAAGTTATATTTAGGAGGTGCCCTAGTCAAAATATGAATTTTGTACCAAATAAACATTTTTTTGCTTTATTCTCACACATAAGTTAAAGTTTTAAAATATAAAGTACCATCTGTTTTCAACACCCTGCAATATTGACATTCCTTTGTTCTACCTTATGCAAAAACATTTTTTAATTTGTACATTTAGTCACTATCATTGTACACTCTAGGCATTCCTAGATTAAACTATTTCAGTCTTTATCATCTATCTTTCCTTCTGATTTCATTTGTGCCCCCAGCCCTCCTCCCTCTATCATTCTCACATTCAGCTTCATTCAGTGTTTTAACATTATTGTATTACAGTTAGGTAATATTGTGCTGTCCATTTCTGAATTTTTACAATCAGTCCTGTTGCACAATCTATATCCCTTCAGCTCCAATTACCCAATATCTACCCTATTTCTATCCCCAATGGTCTCTGTTCTTAACTGAAATTCTCCAAGTTCATTCATTAATGTTAGTTCATATCAGTGAGACTATATGGTATTTGTCCTTTTGTTTCTGGCTAATCTCATTCAGCATAATGTCCTTAAGGTCCATCCATGTTGTTACATACTTCATGACTTTATTCTGTCTTACAGCTGCATAATATTCCATCGTATGTATTTGCCACAGCTTGTTTAGCCATTCATCCCTGAATCAGCATTTGGGCTGTTTCCATCTTTTGGTAACTGTAAATAATGCTGCTATAAACATTTGTGTGCAAATGTCCGTTTGTGTCCTTGCCCTCATGTCCTCTGAGTAGATACCTAACAATGGTATTGCCGGGTCATATGGCAATTCTATACTTAGCTTCCTGAGGAACTGCCAAACTGCCTTCCACAGCGGTTGTACCATTTGACATTCCCACCAACAGTGGATAAGTGTGATTCTTCCTCCACATCCTCTACAGCACTTGTCCTTTTCTGTTTTATTGATAATGGCCATTCTGGTGGGCATGAGATGACATCTCATTGTGGTTTTGATTTGCATTTCCTTAATAGCCAGGAAAGTTGAGCCTCTTTTCATGTGCCTTTTGGGCATTTGTATTTCCTCTTCTGAGAAGTGTCTGTTCATGTCTTTTGCCCATTTTGTAATTGGGTTGTTTGTCTTCTTGTTGTTGAGTTGAGCAATCTCTTTATTTATTCTAGATATGAAACCCTTATCTGATATAACACTTCTAAATATTATCTCCCATTGTGTAGGCTGTCTTTTTACTTTCTTGAGAAAGTTCTTTGATTCACAAAAGTGTTTAATTTTGAGGAGTTCCCATTTATCTATTTCTTACTTTAATGCTCGTGCTTTGGGTGTGAGAGCTAGGAAACCGCTTCCTATTATAAGATTTATACGATATTTCCCTACATTTTCTTCTAAAAGTTTTATGGTCTTAGATCTAATGTTTAGGTCTTCAATTGATTTTGAGTTAATTTTTTATGGAGTGTGAGATATGGATCCTTTTTCATTCTTTTGCATGTACATATCCAGTTCTTTAAGCACCATTTATTGAAAGACTGCTCTGTCCCAGGTAAGTTGGCTTGACTGCCTTATCAAAGATCAATTGTCCATAGATGAGAGGGTCTATATCTGAGCACTCTATTCAATTCCATTGGTCAGTATATCTATCTTTATGCCAGTACCATGCTATTTTGACCACTGTAGCTTCATAATACTCCTTAAAGTCAGGTAGCGTGAGACCTCTCACTTCATTTTTCTTTTTCAGGATATTTTTTAGCTATTCGGGGCACCCTGCCCTTCCAGATAAATTTGGTTATTGGTTTTGTTGTTTCTGAAAAGTAAGTTTTTGAGATTTTAATTGATATTCCATTGAATCTGTAAATCAATTTAGGTAGAATTGACATCTTAACTATATTTAGTCTTCCAATCCGTGAACACAGTATGCCCTTCCATTTGTTTAGATCTTCTGTGATTTCTTTTAGCAATTTCTTATAGTTTTCTTTGTATAGTTCTTTTGTATCCTTAGTTAAGTTTATTCCTAAATATTTTATTTTTTTGGTTGCAGCTGTACATGGATTTTTTTTCTTGATTCCCCTCTCAAGATTGTTCATTACTAGTGTATAGAAACACTACAGATTTTTGAGTTTTGATCTTGTGACCTGCCACTTTGTTGTACTCATTTATTAGCTCTAGCAGTTTTGCTGTGGATTTTTGGGGATTTTCAACATATAGCATCATATCATCTCCAGCACCAGTTTTGAAGAGACTGTTGTTTCCCATTGAATGGTCTTGCACCTGTTTTGAAATTCGATTGACTAAATTCATGAGTGTTCATTTATGGACGCTATTTTATTGTAGTCTATATATCTATCCTTATGCCCGTACCACTTACTTTGTAGTAAGTTTTGAAATAAAGTATGAGTCTTCCAACTCGTTCTTTTTGAAGTTTGTCTTGAGTATTCTAGTTCCTTCAATTTCCACATGAAATTTAAAATCACTTTCTCATGCAAAAAAAAAAAAAAGAAAGAAAGAAAGAAAGAAAGAAAGAAAGAAAAAAAATCAGCTTCTCAATTTCTGCCAAAAGGCAGTTAGAACTTTAATAGGGATTGTGCTGAATCTGTAGATGCATTTATGGAGCTTTGTTATCTTCAAAATATCACAGGAGGTATTTTAAAAATATATTTGTATTGAGAAATTTGCCAGTTTGAAAGAATGTACGTATCCTAGAAAAGCCATGTTTTAATCCTAATCCCATTTTGTAAAGGCAGCTGTTTCTTCTAATCTCTATTTAGTATTGTATGTTTGAAACTGTAATTAGATCATCTCCCTGGTGATGTGACTCAATCAAGAGTGGTTGTTAAACTGGATTAGATGGAGACGTGTCTCCACCCATTTGGGTGGGTCTTGATTAGTTTGCTGGAATCCTATAAAAGAGGAAACATTTTGGAGAAAGGAGGAGATTCTCAGAGAGCAGAATGATGTAGGCATGAGAAGCAGAGAGTCCACCATCCAGCGGCCTTTGGAGAGGAAGAAGGAAAATATCTCCCAGGGAGCTTCATGAAAGCTATCAGGTGACGCTGTGTTCACCATGTGCCTTTGCAGATGAGAGGGAAACTCTGACCATGTTTGCCATGTGCCTTTCTACTTGAGAGTAAAACCCTGAACTCCATTGGCCTTCTTGAACCAAGGTATCTTTACCTGGATGCCTTAGATTGGACATTTTTATAGATTTGTTTTAATTGGGACATTTTCCACAGCCTAAAAACTGTTAACTTGCAAATTATTAAATTCCCCTTTTTAAAAGCCATTCCGTTTCTGGTATATCACATTCAAGCAGATAGCAAACTAGAACAAGAAATATCCAAATATCCATATCCATAATCCATCCACATTATATGATCAATAGCTCACAATATCAGCACATAGATATGTATTCTTCACCATGATCATTTTTAGAATATTGGCATCACTCCAGAAAAAGAAAGAAAAAGAAAAAGACTCATACATCCTGTACCCCTTACCCCTCCCTCTCATTGACCCATAGTATTTCAATCTACCCATTTTTAACCTTTTATCTGCCCCTATTATTTATTTTTTATCCTTTTATTTTCATTCATGTTTCCATGCCCTGGATAGGCACATCATATACAAGCTTTTCACAAACATACAGTCACACTGTGTTCTAGTTTGCTACCTGCTGGAATACAACACACCAGAAACGGACCGGCTTTTAATAGAAGGGGATTTATTTTGTTAGTTCTTCAGAGGAAAGGCAGCTAACTTTCATCTGAGGTTCTTTCTTACGTGGGAAGGCACAGGGAGATCTCTACTGGCCTTCTCTCCAGGCCTCTGGGTTCCAACAACTTTCCCTGGGGTGATTCCTTTCTGCATCTCCAAAGGACTGGACTGAGCTGCGAATGTAGAGATGAGGTACGCTGAGCTGCTTGGGCTGTGCTACGTTGAGCTCTCTCATTTAAGCACCAGCCAATTAAATCAAACATCCTTCATTGCAGCAGGCACACCTCCTAGCCGACTGCAGATGTAATCAGCAACAGATGAGATTCACGTGCCGTTGGCTCATGTACACAGCAATAGAACTAGGTACCTTCACCTGGCCAAGTTGATACCTGAACCTAACTACCACACACTGTAAAAGCTATATAGTTATACAGTCTTCTTCAAGAATCAAGCCTACTGGAACACAGTTCAACAGTTTCAGGTACTTCCCTCTAGACACTCCAAAACACCATAAACTAAAAAGGGATATCCATATAATGCATAAGAATAACCTCCAGGATAACTTCTCAGCTCTGTTTGAAATCTCTCAGCCCCTGAAACTTTATTTTGTCTCATTTCTCTCTTCCCCGTTTTGGTCAAGAAGCTTTCTCAATCTCATGATGCCAGCCAGGTTCAGGCTTATCCCCTGGAGTCCTGTCCAACATTGCTAGGGAGATTTACACCCTAGCAATGTGGGAGACATGTCCCATGTCGGGGGTGGGGGGGAGTGAGTTCACCTACTGAGTTGGCTTAAAGAAAGAGGCCATATCTCAGCAACAAAAGAGGTTCTCTGAGGGTGACTCTTAGCCGTAATTATCAGTAGGCTTAGCTTCTCTTCTGCAGGAGTAAGCGTCATAGTGGCGAGCCTCAGATTCACAAGAGGTATTTTGATCTAGAATTGTAGCAACCTTTCTGGGACTTCCTACAGACATAGGCTCCGAGGTAGTCAGAGCTAAAAAGGGGAACAAAAAAATGAAGAACAATAATTATAACAGCACACATGGATAGATTAATATATTTTTGGTGAAATACCTGCTGATGAGTAAGACGATAAATAACTGTAGGCTTTACAAACTTTACATTTACACAAGCTTTTAAATTTGTCCAACTAAGCCTTTATCTACTTCCCACATTTTACCACCATCAGTTATAACATATCTTAGCAGATTATACTTCAGGTTTTACTGTTTTCTCAACTTCTTTGAAAACGTTCTCCCCTGTTGCTCCATGAAGATCATTCAAAGAGCCTAATTCTTCAGTCACTTGAAACTTGGCACTAATTTCTCAGATAAAAAATAATCGAGAAGGATTGGTACATTTGTGAACTCATCAAGAACCAAGGAAAACCACCTGGAATCATTGACTTGCAGTTAATTAATTATGGATGTCTCTCATCATTCCCTTAACTCTGAGCAATTGTTGATACTGAAAGAGTAGAGTTGTACACAAGTTAATTTTCTCTGGACACATTTCTTTGGCTGCTGCAATCAAACACAATTTAATTAACTCATCCTCTGTAAATGACTTGCCTTGCTTGGCTAACAAATGAGCCACTCAGAAACTTCTTTTGGTTGCAATTTTATTTTTGTGAAGAAATTCGGATGTAATATTGCTTTTAAAATTTTAAATGCAATTTTATTGAGTTATAATCATATAATCCATCCAAAGTATACAATCAATGGCTCATAGTATCATCAATGGTTGTGTATTCATCACCATAATCAATTTTAGAACATTTTCATCACTCCAAAAAAGAAATAAAAGGAAAAAAGAGAACCCCAAACATCTCATACCCCCCTCTCCTATTATTATTATATTTTATATCTATTTTTAAATTTTTTTATTGTATAGTATAACATATATACAAAAGCAAAGAAATAAAAAAGCAATCGTTTCAAAGCACTCTTCAACAAGTGGTTACAGGAGAGATCCCAGAGTTTGTCATGGGCTACCATATGATCCTCTCAGAGTTTTCCTTCTAGCTGCTTCAGAATATAGGAGGCTAGAGGGCTTAAATACTTTTTTATCATTTCACTTGAGTTTTTTTCCTTCTTTTTTTGTGAACAATAACATATATGCAAAAAAGTTATAAATTTCAAAGCACGACACCACAATTAGTTGAAGAACATATTTCAGACTGTGACATGGGTTACAATTTCACAATTTTAGATTTTTACTTCTAGCTACTCTAAAATGCTGGAGACTAAAAGAGATATCAATTTAATGATTCACCATTCATATGCATTTGTTAAGTCCTATCTTCTATGTATAATTCCACAATCGCCTTTGATCTACCCCATACCTCTCTTTGGGGTTGTTCGGCTATGGCAATTCTAAATTTTTGATATTGGAAGCGTCTGTCATTAATATGGGGTAGGGAGATGGAACTATCTGACATTCTGGAGAGGCTGGGCTAGATTTCAGAACTTATCTGGACCAGGGACCCATCTGGACGTTGTGGGTTTCTGGAAAGTTACGCTAGTGCCTGGAACCCTTGTGCAATCTTATATATTGCCCTAGGTGTTCTTTAGGATTGGCTGGAATGGTCCTGGTTGGGGGTTGTCAGGTTATAATAGGTAGCAATGTCTAACTGAAGCTTGTGTAAGAGCAACCTCCAGAGTAGCCTCTCAATTCTATTTAAACTCTCTCTGCCCCTGATACTTTATTAGTTACACTTCTTTTCCCCCTTTTGATCAGAATGGAATTGTTGATCCCATGGTGCCAGGTCTGGATTCATCCCTGGGAGTCATCTCCCACGTCGCCAGAGAGACTTTCTCCCCACGTAGTTGGGGGGGGGGTGGCAATGGTTTCACTTGCAGAGTTCACTTGCAGAGTTGGGCTAAGAGAGACTGAGGCCATATCTGAGCAGCAGCAGAGGTCCTCCAGAAGTAACTCTTAGGCATGCCTATAGGTAGTCTAAGCTTCTCCTCTACCTACATAAGCTTCACAAGAGTAAGCCTCATGATCGAGGGCATGGCCTATTGATTTGGGTGTCTCTAAAGTTTGACACAATATCAGGGGATTCCGAGATGGTAAGGTTTACTAGTTCCACATTCAGGGGACTTTTTAATTACCTGCTTGATATACTCTAGGATGTTTCCATGCCTTACAATAATCTATACAGGATTAAAGGACCTCTTTCTTATTCTGTGCTTCTTGTGTTTCAGTTGTACAAATGAGCTAAACAGGTAGGTTAAATTAGATTATGTACTACAGAAAATTTCAGTTCCAAATCAAAGAAACCTTTCTTTCATTGGTCTCAAAGAGTATGTGTGGTTCTAAAATATAGACACTGTCTTCCTTACCCTTATGTTCTGAATTACTTTAACTCCAACTTGTTCAGCTTCTTTCTTATCTCTAAATATTAGATTATATATATAAACAGCCTCTCAAAATCCAGAAATATTTTTTCTGAATTTAATGTGTCTGCTCTAAAAGCTTACACTCTAGGCCCTGTTTTCTTATAAGCATTTTCTAAAGGTGACCATTGTTGTTTTATTGTTTCTGACTTATTTTGTTTCATCAAATGTTCCACATGTGCCTTCACATCATTGTATTCCTTACGACATTGTTCCTTTTTGTAGCAGCAGAGCCTTCGTTCATAAGTATACACCATCGTTCCCCAATCTACTTCTCCGTCAGTGCATCCTTCAGCCACCTGCATTCATCCGGCATCATGTAGAGGGCCCAATATATTTTGTGTCTATTTTACTACTTATCTACCCATATATTGGATAAAAGGAGTTTCGGTCACAAGGTTTTTATAATCACAAGGTCACATGATAAAAGCTATATAGTTATCGTGGTAGTTAGGTTCAGTTGTCAACTTGGCCAGGTGAAGGCGCCTAGTTCTGTTGCTGTGGACATGAGCCAATGGTAGTGAACCTCATCTGTTGCTGATTACATCTGCAGTCAGCTAGGAGGTGCGCCTGCTGCAATGAATGTTTGACTTAATTGGCTGCTGCTTAAATGAGAGAGGTCAGCGTAGCACAGCCCAAGCAGCTCAGCATACCTCATCCCAGCATTCGCAGCTCAGCCCAGGCCTTTGGAGATGCAGAAAGAAATGACCCTAGGAAAAGTTGTTGGAACCCAGAGGCCTGGAGAGAAGGCCAGTAGAGATCGCCCTGTGCCTTCCCATGTAAAAAAGAACCTTAGTTGAAAGTTAGCTGCCTTTTCTCTGAAGAACTAATGAAATAAATCCCCTCTTACTAAAAGCCAGTCCGTCTCTGATGTGTTGCTTTCCGGCAGCTAGCAAACTAGAACAGTTATACAATCATTATCAAACATCAAGGCTACTGGATTGCAGTTCTACAATTTCAGATATTTCCTTTTAGCTATTCCAATACACTAGAAACTAAAAAGAAATATCTATATAATGAGTCAGTAGTCATAACCATGTGTTAAATCTTAATTTCTCAGTTACACCTCCTTCCTCTCATTTGATCATTCTCTCAATCTTCAGGGATATCTGAGCAATGACTATTCTAACTTCTTTGTACTGGAAAGAGGTGCTGACCTTATGGGGTAGAGGAATGAAACTGGGTGATGTTTTGGGGGAGACTGGTACCTCTGAGCTTCAGGGCTTATCTGGCATACGAACCATCTGGAGGCCTTGAGTTTCTGAAAAAAATTTAACTCACTGAGAAAATCTTTTATAGAGTCTTAGATTGACCCTGGAGTATTTTCAGGAACACTGTTTGTTGGGGCTTGGTATACCATGGCAATTTGCAATATCTGGCTAAAGCTTGCATAGGAGTAACCTCCAGAATACTCTCAACTCTATTTGAAATCTCTTAGCCACTGAACATTTGTTTTGTTTCATTTCTTTTCTCTCTTTTGGTCAAGAAGACAGTCTCAAGCCCATGATGCCAGGACCAGGCTGATCCCTGGGAGTCATGTCCCATGTTGCCAGGGAGACTTACACCCCTGGCAGTCATGTCCCAGGTAGAGAGGAGGGTAGTGAGTTTATTTGCAGAGTTGGCTCAGAGAGGCCACATCTAAGCAACAAAAGATGTTCTCTGGGGGTGACTCTTAGTCATAATTATAAATAGGCTTAGATTTGCCATTGCAGAAGTTTCATAAGGACAAGCATCAAGATTGAAGGCTTGACTTATTAAATTGGGAGTCCCTAGCACTTGAGAGAATATCAGGAATTCTCTATGTGGGGAAGTGTAATAGTTGCACATTTTCCCCAGTCCCTCAAGGGGCCATTGCAAATGCTTTTTTATTTTCTGTCCAAAATACTCTGGAATGTATCAGGGTATTACATTAACCTGTACAGAATAACAAGATTTCATTCCCTATTCTATGTTCTCTGTAATTATGATGTTTAAATAAACTGACCAGACAGGTTAAATTAAATAGTGTGCTGCAGAAAATTCAAATTTTGGACCAAATAAGCATCACTTCCTTTGGTCTCACAGTAAAGAGGAGGTTCTAAAAATAGAGACGATATCACCTTTTACCCTTTTGCTGATTTACCATAGTCCTTAACCCGGTCCATTTCATTCATATCTCTAACTGAAGTCTGATCTCTTTTTCAGCTTCTTTAACAATTGCTGATGGAGTAATGCTGACTTTCAGAGCTGCAGAAATCTCTCAGTCTCAGGTGTCACACAGATACCCAAAGCTCCAGGGAAATACCAGGCTATGCACAAAGAGCACAGCATCTCAGAATTTAGAAATAACAGTTAAAATGATATTCTATTTTAAATATCTCATACAGAACGAGATAGTCCCTTCAAAATTTAAAAATTTTTTCTGCTGATTGCGCCTCTGTGAGTTGGGAATATTGTTGTGAGTGCTTAGTCTGGTAATACGGACATTTTATCGCCTTCTTTTAGCACACCTACAGTGTCCTTGTGCAGTAAACACAATGCTTTGCTATCTCGTTCAATAACAGGATGGAATAACCCTCATTCCAGCTGATTATTGCCCAGGTCTGCATAGCAGCTCAGCTTCTCCCTCCATCCAGTTCCCCTTCTGGGCCTTCCTTTCCACAGGGGTGGATCCTAAGTGCATGCTCGGAACATCCACCTACACACTTCCCTCTTCCCAGAGCCGCTTCCCAGAGACGCAGCAGTGTAGGAGTCATCTGAGACAGCAGCTGAGACACGAGTCCGGGAGCTTTATCACTCTTCGCTGGACTGCCAGTGAGGACCTCCTCATTGCCCGCAGCTGGAACACAGAAAGCCCTTAGCACAGAGACGTGGTCCAGATGTTGGAATTTTCCCTGGTTGTGAATTGGGAGGAAGGGAGTGGAAGGGAATTTACTAGTCATTTGAGAAATATGGGGGGAAGAGTAACTACCAGGACAATGGAATTGGGTGGCAATTGCTAAGCTCTGCTGATGCCCTAGGAAAAAACCATAAAAGACTAGGTGGCACTTGAATGTATGTGTAAGATCTAGGGGACCTCTTGGCCATAAAGAGACCAGCTCGAAGGATGTACAAGACCGCCATCATTTTTCCTTTTCATTCACCAGTATGGTCCCTGCAGAAACCACATTGAACCTGGAGGATGACACGAGGCTACCACAAACACAACCAAGCGGTGGTCCAATTGCAGCCCTGAAGCCACTTGTGGATATCTTTGCAGGGGAGATTGAGGTGGCCTCAGGCACAGGTGGCCACTAATTTGGAGAAGAGATCTTTTCCATCCCAATGAAGAAAGCGGATGAGAAAACTGTATATATTCATATGCAACAGACAGCAGGATGCATTTATGGTTTTGCCCCAGGGTTATGTCTACTTTCAGCCTCCATCCCACTTCAGCCGTAAGAGCTCTGGACCATCTGGACTTCCTGTAGGACAACACATCGGTCCGCTATGCTGATGGCATCATCCTAATTCAGCCAGATGAACAAAGAGAACACGCATTCCAGAGGGTGGGAGATAAACTCTATAAGATTCAGGGGCCTGCCAGATCAGTAAGATGATTAGGGATCCAACGTCAGTGGCATGGCAGGAGAAGCCATCCAAAGAAAAAGAGAAATTATTGCATTTCACCCCTCCCATCACAGAGAAAGAAGCAAAGTGCTTGGTAGGCTTCTTTGGGTTCTAAACACAGTATATTCTACAGCTGGGAATACTGCGCTGGCCCTTATGCCAGGTCACAAAAAATCTGCCAGCGTTAGGCAAAGCTCAGTGCAGAAAAAGGCTATGCAGCAGGCCCAGGCAGCAGGGAACACAGTCTTCCACTTGGCATAATGGCAGAAAAAGGTGCTGTGTGGAGTTTGTGGCAAGCTCCACTGGGAGAATCACTGCGCAGTCCCTGGGTGATGGAGCAAGGCCATGCCATCTGCAGCAGAGTTTATGCATCTTTTGAAAATTAACTCTTCATGCTACTGGACTTGACTCTAAGACACCAAGCAATCATGGGTCTGGAGCACAAGTCATGAGCAAGTTTCTGTCAAATTCACCAAGTTATAATGTCAGGTAGGTATCCACAGTCCATCCTGGGATTGAGCTGTTACATCTGGGATGGAGTGCAATGACGAGCAGAGGCTGTGAGTAAGCAGCACGAGCAGACAACCAGATCCCCTGTCATTCCACCACGGTTACACCAGCACCGCTCTCGAAGCTCCACTTGTGGTTGTAGGTAGGATCCCTTATGGACAGCTGACAAAGAAGAGGACAAATTCCATATCTGGTTTTCGGAGGGTCAGCTCAGTATGTGAGTATAAGCTGAAAATGGATGGCAGTTGCACTACAGTCTCACCTAGGAGTGGACTTGAAAGACAGCAGTGAAGGAAAATCTTCCCAACGGGCAGAAGCTTTAGGAGGCATACTTGGCCATGCTGTTGGTGTGGACAGAGCGGCCACCCATGGTTAGACTGTATATGAACATGAGGCAGTGAGGAATGGCCTGGCTGGCTAGTCAGGGGCCTGGATGAAGGAAGATCGGAAGATTGGAGACAAGGAGTCTGGGGTAGGGGCACATGAATGGATGGATGGGGGTGGGCACCAAGCATGTAGCATCTACCATGGAAAAGGTACCGAACTACAAACAAGGCCAAAATGACTTGGCGAGTTGATTTTAGGCAGCCTGTGTCATCAGCCACCCAGTGCTAGCCCTAAGGGCACGTGAATAAAGTGGTCACAGTGGTAGAGATGGCGGCTAGCATGAGCCTAATGGCATGGACTTCCACTTACCAAGGCTGATCCAGTTACTGCTGTGAATGAATGAACCCCAGTATGGTACCACTCCTCCAGGAGACCAGCTGGCTACCTGGAGGCAAGTTGACTGCACTGGATCCCTTCCACTCTGAAAGAGTCATGATTCATTCTGATAGGAATCAACACATATTCTGAGTATGGCTACTATCCAAGGACTTATTTGTTTCCTCAGTGTGGGATCTCATAGAACATCACATCAGACCAGGGGCCCAATTTACTGCAATAGACATGCAAGAGTGAGCCCATGGTCACAGGATTCACTGATGGAGTTGTACATGTGCCACCCCAAGGCTGCCAGCCTGGTAGGGGTTGGAACGGCCTGCCGAAGGCCCATGTGAAGCAACAATTGGAGGAAATACTTTGTAGGGATGGGGTGCTGTCTTTCAGGATGCCGTGTACATCCTGAATCAAAGACCTTTATAGGGTGCTGTGTCCCCACTGGGAAGAATACATGGTTCCAGGAACCGAGGGGTGGAAGCAGGAGTGGTTCGTTTTACCATCACTCTCAAGTGATGAGCAGTACCCACAACTCTAGGCTCTGTGGGATTAGAGAGTTTTGTCCCCAAAGGGGGAAACTGCTGCCAGAGGACCCGGCATGTGTCCCATTGCAATGGAAGTGACGGTTCCCACCTGAGCTCTTTGGGCACCTTGTATGAAGGGACCAGCAGGCAAGAAGAGGAGTCACCACTATGGCCAAGGGAGATCCACTTGGGGGGGCTCTCCCACCCCCTTGAATGCATGACAAATGGGGAAGTGCAGCAATGCTGGCCTGAAGAAGGCCACCATGTAAGCCACTGAGCCTAGCAGAGCTGCTGACTGAGAGTGGAGGGAATTTAGAATGGACAAAGAGGAAGGAGTGCAGTAGTGGCCCTGAGATCACTGCAGCAGCCGGGGCTGTAGTTCAATTATCTATCCTTCCTCATCCAAATTTCAGTGGGAAGACAGGCCCACCAGGCTCCTGAAGGAGCTGCTCCCCAAACTGGCCTGTGGAGAGGAAAGAGGTGTTTTTCCAAAAAGAGTAAGTCTTCAGGAGTTGACTGTGACAACCCCTCCCTCTAGGCATTCCTTTCTTCTCTCCTTTCCTCTGTGCACAAACATTTCTACAGACACTCACTGAACATCCACCAATATGAACCAGATTATAAAACCCAGGTTTCCTGCCACCAAGAAGCTCCTAATGGAGCGGGAGAGACAGACCCCGATATTATGAATGCTTTAGTAAGCACATTTCTCTGGGCCTTCTCCTCTTGCAAATGCAGGAAGCTCCCACTGTCTCCCATGCCTCCCAAATACCCAGGGAGCATCTCATGGGTGCCCCTTCCTCTGCTCTGACCCTGTTCTTCCAGGATCCACCGCGTCCCCTGGGCATGGCGCCTCTGCTGGGCACAGCTGCTGCTGATTCACTGGAGCCTGGGAGGTGCCAAATCTGTCCCGTGTGGGTCGGGAAGCTTCTCTCCCCTTTTGCGTTTTGCTTTGTCATGGGCGGGGGACAGGGAAAGAGGTTAGTTTGTATCCCAATTTTTTACATTTTTTTTTAAGCAAAATATCCCTTTCGGTTTGGACTTAAAGTACTCCCATCTCTTCTGTCCATTTCCATAGGACTCAGATTTCAGTCCAGTGGGGTACTGGGGTGGGAGGCAGCGTAGTGGTCAATGGGACTTAAAGGTCCCCTCCTCCCACACACAGATTTAGGGGGGCTCCACAGCCTCGGGCCCCTGCACAAGCACAGACGTGTCTGCGGAGGATGTGAGTCTGCTCAAGGTGGGCCCTCAGGCCCTTATTGAAAGAAGTAAGAGAGAAAAGGTGAGAGAGATTCCTTCATCCTGGAGGACTGGGAAGGCTTTGCAGAAGAAATGTCACTTGAGCTGTTTTTTTTTTTTTATTAATTTTTTAAGTTTTAAAAAACATAAACAAGCACAACATTCTTACCATATGATCATTCCATTCTACATATATAATAAGCAATTCACAGTATCATCACATAGTTGCATATTCATCATCATGATCATTTCTTAGAACATTTGTATCAATTCAAAAAAAGAAATAAAAAGAAAACAGAAAAAAATTCATACATACCGTACCCCTTACCCTTCCCTTTCATTGATCACTAGCATTTCAATCAACTAAATTTATTTTAACATGTGTTCCCCCTAGTATTTATTTATTTTTAATCCATATGTTTTACTCATCTGTCCATAAGGTAGATAAAAGGAGCATCAGACACAATGTTTTCACAATCACACAGTCACATTGCGAAAGCTGTATCATTATACAATTATCTTCAAGAAACATGGCTACTGGAACACAGCTCTACATTTTCAGGCAGTTCCCTCCAGCCTCTCTGTTACGCTTTAATTAAAAAGGTAATATCTATTTAATGCATAAGAATAACCTCGAGGATAACCTCTCGACTCTGGAATCTCTCAGCCATTGGCACTTTATTTTGTCTCATTCTGCTCTTCCCCCTTTTGGTCAAGAAGGTTTTCTCAATCCCTTGATGCTGAGTCCCAGCTCATTCTAGGATTTCTGTCCCACATTGCCAGGAAGGTCCACACCCGGTGGGAGTCATGTCCCACGTAGAGAGGAGGGTGGTGAGTTTGCTTGTCATGTTAGCTGAGAGAGAGAGAGAGACAGAGAGAGAGAGAGAGAGAGAGAGAGAGACCACATCTGAGCAACAAAAGAGGTTTTCATGGGGGTGACTCTTAGGCCTAATTTTAAGTAGGCTTAGCCTATCCTTTGTGGGGTTAAGTTTCATATGAACAAACCCCAAGATTGGGGGCTCAGCCTATTGCTTTGTTTGTCCACACTGCTTGTGAGAATATCAAGAATTCTCAACTTGAGAAAGTTGAATTTTCCCCCTTTCTCACCATTCCCCCAAAGGAACTTTGCGAATACTTTTTTATTCACTGTTCAAATCACTCTGGGGCATCACTCTGGATAAACCTACAAAATCTCATGCCCTACCCAAGGTTCCATGTACTTATGGTATTCAATTAAGCTGCCCATATAAGTTATATTAGGAAATGCACTAGTTAAAATATAAATTTTGTACCAAATAAACATTTTTTGCTTTAGTCTCACACATAAGTTAAAGTTCTATCTCCCCAAGTTGAACCTTCCAAGGTTGGAAAGGAAGGTTGTTGCTAAATTGGGAACTGAGATAATTTCCGAACATATAACTCCTCTACTTAAAACATTTCATGGTAAAGTCAAGACTCTTTAGCAAAGTCATTTATGTAGTTATTGACTTGTCCAACAAAGACTGATTGAATGCCAGCTATGGGTCAGACACTGTGCTGGGTATTGAGAACATAATGATTAAAAAGTAGGACAGATTCTTTTACAGACCTTACAATTGAGTTGGCAAGGCAGGCAAGTCACCAGGCCATTTCAACCCATGTGACAGTTGCAGTAGGGGAGGTACAAGAAGGCAATGAGGACATGTAGGGGTGGTGTCTAATCCTGAGTTGCTGGAGGAAGGAAAGGCCAAACTGAAATTTCAAGAATGAACATATATTGATCAGTTAAAGGACTAAAGGGGAAAGGGAAGAGGGGGAGAGAGGGATGCCGAGAGAGAAAGGCATCGGAGGAAATTAAATTCTCTATGGCTATGGGGAGTGGGGTGGAGAGTGTGAAAAACAAGGCTCAAGAGGAAGGAAAGGATCAGCTCACAGAGGGCATGTTAAGTCATTTAAGGAGTTTGCATTTTATCCTCAGAGCAATGGAGAGCCACTGAAGTGTTTCGAATAGGAAAATAACATCACTAGTTTGTACTTTGAAAAGAGATCTTCAGTTGCAGTGGAAGATGCATTCGAGGGTGGGAAGACTGGAAGGTGGGATAACAGTAAGGAGGCAATTGTAGAAACCCAAACACAGAATAGGGTAGAGGACAGTCCTAGATGGATTTGGGAGATGTTTTGGGAATGGAATTGTCCAGGTTTAGTAGATAAGACAGAGGATAATGGGAAGAACAGTCAAGTATGACTCCCAGGTTTCTGGCTTGAGCAGCTGGGTGGAGGCAGAAGGCATGCTCTGAGAAAGTGATTACGGGGAGAAAATTAAATTGGGGGAGGGAATGACTCAGTCTCAAAAATATGGGGTTGGGGTATTGAAATACATCCCGAGTGGATGCCCAGTAGGCAGGTGGATATATGAATCCAAAGTTCAGGAGAGATTTGGCAGTGAAGCCTTGGGGGGGGGGGGGGGGGACTGCTGAGCAAGACTGGGTAGATTGGAGGGAGAAAAGGGCTGTTTTAGTTTCCTGGATGCTAAATCAAATGCATTACAATGAGGTGGCTTAAACAACGGGAATTTATTGGCTCGCGGTTTTGAGGCTACTAGAAGTCCAAACTCAAGGCATCATCAAGGCAATGTTTTCTCCCATTGGTTGCTGGCAATCCTTGGTCCTTGGCTTTCTGTCACATGGCAATGCATATAGTGGCTTCTTCTGGCTTGTCCTTCTTTTCTGGGTTCTATCGACCTTCTGCTTCTGACTGCTCCCACTGTAGCTTTCTCTCTCTGTGTCTGATTTTCACTCTGTGTATAAAGGACTCCAGTAATAGGATTAAAACCCATCCTGATACAGGTGGGTCACACCTTAACTGAAGTAACCTCATCAAAAGGTCCTCTTTACAATGGGCTCACACCCACTGGCAAGAATTACCGTTAAGAACATGATTTTCTGGGTTCACAGCTCTAAGCTCCCACAGGCCCCAAGGGATGCCTCCATTCAAGACCTTTCCCAATGTGCTTTTCCAGCATATTTTCAGCCATCCCACCCTCCTTCTACAGCACACAAAATTCTGTCCCTTTTCTTTGGACCCTCCCATCAGTTCCTCCATTCTTGTTGTCCTTGTGGTTCCTTTTCTGGAATTCAGTTCAAATATCCCCAACTCCGTGTACCCACTCCTTTTTTTTTTTTTTTTAACTCTCTTCCCATAATGGTAAAGGATATGCTTTTCTGTGTGTTTCCTTCTAAATCTGGTGAGGTCCCCAGAGGTAGGAGAGCATCTTATGCATCTTTTTTATTATATTCCCCTCACCCAGAAGAGTTCTTAGCACATCATAGGTGCAGCACCGATACCTGTGAATAAATGAACTAGCGAATGAATGAATGGAGTGAGCTGGTGGACTTCATGGGGGGGGGGTGGAAGCCAGGAGAGTGACGTCATCAGTTCACTTGTTAAGTTTACTCCAGCGGCGTCGCCTGTTGTGGGGCTGGGACACCGTCTGGCCACAGTCGCAAGCAGCCTTCACCCTGCTTCCTCCGCTTCCCCGCCGCGCTTCAAACCCGCCCTTCCAGAAAGCGCCTCACCTTTACCCCACTTCCAAGTCCGGCCCCAACTTTCCGCCGCCCTCATTGGCCGCGCGATTGTCCAATGGGCGGGCGGGAAGCGCGCGCTCGCGGTCCGCGTTGAGGTCGCCCACTCTCGTCCGCGCCTCTCGCGAGCGTTAGGGAGACTGGCGCGGGCCGTGCGTCTCGGCCTGGAGGCCTGGAGGCTCGGAGGCTGCCGGGAGGCTGAGGTGCGGGCCCCACCGGTACAGCGACCATGTTCCGAGCGGCAGCTCCTGGGCAGCTCCGGCGGGCGGTGAGTCCGGGCGGGGAGGGCCGAGCCCGGTCACCGGCCCTCGCGCGGGCAGGTCGGGCCCGGCCGGGCCTGGGAGGCGGGCGCGAGGTCCTGGGGCCTGGGAGGGTCGGGACGGAGGTCGGGGCCAGGTGACCCCGGGTAGGGAAGCCGCCCGCCCCGCGCCCCTCCTCCGCGCCCCGCCCCCTCTGGCCCCGCTCTCCGGGTTCGCTCTCCTGCTGGGCACCCCAGGTCCTCCACCCCAGGAGGGGAGCGGGCGGCCAAGACTCCTGACGCGAGGGGACCGAAAGTCGCGCGGGAGGCGCCCGCGGGGGGAGCGTGGCACCCGGCCTCAGCCTGGAGCCGCCGCTCGTGGAGGATTACACGTCTCCACGGCGCACGGCCTAGCGGCTCTGATCCGGTCACTGACAGGCGTGGGGGGCGCGTGGTCTGCCCCTGGCCAGTGGGGCAGAGCTCCCTTCAGGCCACTGTCTGTGCGGGGCGCGTGGTCCGGTCTGACGACTTCAGCCGCTTTTGAGCGGGGGGCGTCTTTATCCTGCAGTCTGACCTGCTTTTAAACCAGCACGTGTTGTTTAAATCGGCGGAGACCCGGTGACAGCGCTGCGTTTTGGTGCTTTCAGTTGGGACGCCTCGTGAGTTTATCACGTTTTTTTACCCCTAATGTGGGAGGAGCTGATAGACTTATTTTTGTCCTAATGCTATGGGAGAATTGGAGATTGGCCAGACACCTGTCAAGTAACAGTTTATGTAGATTTTCTAATTAACATTGAGGTTAAGTGAGAAACAAGATTGCTAAACTTGGGTCAAAAACTTTCTGACGTTTTGTACCTTTCCTACTTTTTTTTTTTTTTTTTGTCTTTGGCATATTTTCCTTTCACCGCTGAACTTTTCTCCCCGGGATGTAGTTGTCGATCTATCTAGATGTCTGTAGGCCCTTTCTTTGGGTTTACTCCTTGTTCCATAAAAAATCCCACCCCACCCTCCCCTGAAAACCCACATCCTTCAGGTTTGTGTATTCGTTTTCCTCCAGGAGTCCCCCTCCCCCAGTATGATCTAGATAGAAACAAGTTAAAGTCTCGCATTTGGGAAAATTCCAGGAATCAGAGCCGAACTCATGGAAGAATATCTATGAATAACTGAAAGGTGCTTTTATGGAGTGGATTAGAGTCTGGCATATATGAAGTGAGCGATTGTGCTGGGGCAGACTCATTAATTTTGTAGCACTAACAAAAAAATCAGAATGATTGATTTTTGGTAATTCTTATTTACACCATTATACATACATGGTTTTTCCAAATCTGTATTGCGGTTTTCCAAGGACTTTTCTAAAGACTTTGACCTTGATTTGAAGCTCAGAGTAGCTACTCTAAAGTCTTTGAGAATGTATGAGAGATTTGAATTACAAGTGTATGGGAAATGGTGGGAACACTTCCAAAATAGGACATACAAATATATGTACAGATATTTAAATTTTGAAATATTTCAACTTATAATAAATATGAAAAAATGGTACGAAGAATTCTTAAAACATGGGGTTTCACCAACTGTTAAGTTTCACACATTTGTTATAGCTCTTTTTATATATTCATATTATTATTTTCTGAACCATTTCAGAGTATATTGTAGACACACCCAGTACCCCTAAATATTTTTTAATGTATATTTTTTATTTTTTATTATTTTAGTGTATGTTTTTTAAGAACAAGGAGGTTTATTTTGAAAAACTCAGTATAATTGTCAAAATCAAGAAGTTTAATAATGATACAATGCTATTGACAAGTTTTGCTAGTTGCATCAATGTGGTTTATAGCAATTTTCCTTATTCTTGTCTAGGATAGTCCAGGATCATGCCTTACACTTAGTTTTCATGTCTCTTTAGTCTTTGTTAGAAAGGTTCCCACTTTTTTTTTTTTTTTGGCTTTGATGACAATGACATTTTTGAAGAGTGTAGACCTTTTATTTTTTATCCTGTCTTCTGATTTGGGTTTGTCTGATGTTTCCTTACAGTCAGGCTCAGGTTATGTATTTTTTTGCACATTATCATGGATGTAATGTGTAGTGAATTCAGTGCATTTTAGGTGACACTTTATGTTGGTTTATCCCATCATTGTTGGTGCAGTTTTAATCTCTGCTAAAGTTGAGTTCACCAGTTTCTCACTGTAGAGTTACTAGTCTTCCTTTGTGAATTTTAAAATAATTTGTGGAGAGATGCATTGAGACTGTGTAACTATCCTGTTTCTTATCAGACTTTCATCCTGTGATGATTTTTGCCTGAGAAATGCTTATTATGATGGTTACAAAATGGTAACTTTCTAACTCCATCATTCCTCCTACACTTACTAGTTAGCATTGTACTGTAGAGAAGAACATTGCCTTCTTTCTTATTTATTTACGGACTCATGGATCCATATTTTATTTAGTGAGTTATAATCTATTATTTTCCGTATATATTTGATGTCCAAATTGTCCCATATTTGTAAAGTGGGAGCCTCTTCAGTCTGGCTCCTGTTTATTCGTGAGGCCATAAAATCAAAATAACTTATCTCGAATTTCCATTCTTCAAATGTTTCTAACTGTTCTGTAGCTAGCTGTGAGTAAATTTAGGAAGATATATTTCCAAAAACATGCTTTTAATAATCAAATTAGAAACTATATTTAAAATATTATCTTAATTGTTAGCGTGTAAGTTAAATGACTTGCATTTGGTATCTAAGTTCCATTTCCAATTTTGACTGGTTTGTGCCATTGAGTCTTTCATGTTTGGGGACCCCTTCGACAACGTCATCTGTCAATGAAGGTGGTATTTTACATCTATGGTAAGAAGCTGGAGAACACACAGAGGAAAATAAAAAGTCAGGCATTTTCAATTAGTTAACATTCTTAGGGATTTAAATTATTGTTATTGGTATTGTATTCATTTGCATTCAAACTTGATTTGTTGACTAATAAGAAGATGCCAAAGAAATATATGGTAAGTGAAGCAACACTTTCAAGGTCATTTGAGTGCTCCTTTTACCGTGTTTACTGCCAGACAGGAGGAAATACTCTGATGATTCAGAAACTGTGAGATTGGTATGATGGAACATGGCACTTTTCAGAGCTGTGGTCTAGCATTGATGAATGAGTCTGAACTCTGTAATTCTTATGGAAGTTTTAATTTCTTTTCAAAGAAGAAAGCCAATTTTGGTGTGGTTCTAAAAGATAATTTATTGCATAAGGTGAATTTAGTAAAATAATGCTGCCTGCCAAATGTGTCTCCTAAGGGTCTTGTCTATTTTTAAAGTGAAGTAAATTGACTGTGTTTTTAATATTATAATCAATGTCATATGACATTTCTGGTCATGTTTAAAAGCAGCCATATTTTATTACTAAAGAGGTTAAAGTCAGTTATTTAGTTTAAGTACCGAAGTGTAATATACATTTTATTATTATAAAATGTATATTAAAATGGAGATAGGTGACTTTACTTATTTATTGTTTGTCTCTGAGTAGAACTTGGAAAGCTTATATAGCTTATTCCTGATGTTTTTTTGTTTGTTTATGAATTAAAAAACCCAAAGACTCCCCTCCCCCAAACCTTCATATCATTTAGTTTCCAAAGGTGTTAGTGGTGGGGAAGCAGATTAAAATTATTCTTACTATTTTAGGTTATATGTGGGTTTCTAAGGGTAAAGTAGGGAGTGAGTTTCCAGCCTTTCCCCCGCCTCCACCCCCCTTCTAACCCCTGTGGTAATTTACTACGTGGACATACAGTTAAAGTCACAGCAGGAACTCCTGAGCATTAAATCTCTTTGATGGCTTCTGAAAGACTGAAGAGCAAAAGCAGTGTCAGAAGCTGCTGAAGTTTAGTAAGAGCAGGACCAAAATGTGTTCATTGCACTTAGCAATGCTGAGCTTGTTGGTGGTTCTGAAGAGATTGGATTCAGTGTTTTGGACATGAAAGCCAGTTTGCTATGAATAAGGGAGAAAAAGGGATCTGAGGAAGTAGAGTGGTGTGTATGGACATTATTTTGAAGAAATTTGGCTCTGAAAGGGTGGAGGGAGGATAATATCCTCTTTAAACCCCGCCCTTAAGAAGTAAACTGTCTGATGCAAAAGTTCTAAAAATGGTCAGGTGATGAGTACACGACTATGTGATGATACTGTGAGCCATTGCTTGTATACTATGTATGGACTGTATATGTGTGAAGATTTCTCAGTAAAAATATTATAAAAACAAAAAAGAGTAAACTATCTTATAGGGGCCAGTCAGCTTTTTAAGCGTATGTGGCTGGTATGTGAAAGGAAACTTCACATTACTCTTTGAATCAAATTTAGTGAGTAGTCTAGGGTAAATTCTTTTAAGGCATAATCTGGGTATCTGTTTTAGTGATTGGCTAGTTTTTATACTGTTCTTGTTAAGGACCCTTGTAAGTTTTAGATGATCAGCTTATTATTGAGATAGAAACAGTTGGTTTTCAGTTTTTGATCATTGGAATCTTCATTTAGTTGCTGAACGTTCATTCAATGCCAGCTATGAGCCAGGCACAGAAGTATTGAGTTCACAGTGGAGAACAAGACAAACCTTTGTGATGTAAAATAGACTGAAGACAGACATTGAACAAATTATTTTAAGTGGGTTTCAGAAAGTATGAGTAGGGCGTTGGGGATGGGTGTGTTTGTGTGTCTATTTGTGATTAATGTAGTGAGGGGCTGGGGAAATTCTGAAAGGATATCTGTGAATTCACTTTGTAAACTAAGGTGTTCTACAATTATTGTTACTGGGTGAAGTAATAAAAGTGAGGGATTTAATTTGGATAAAAGTTACTTCATTTTTGTGTTTGTCTTAAATTATCTGTTTATCATTGTTTTAATTCTGTTCATATCATATCTGTTCTTATTAGACACTTATTTTACTTTGTTTTCTTTCTTTATTGAAGGAGTTGTAGGTTAACAGACCAATCATGGCTTAAATACAGGGTTCCCATATAACACCCTATTGTTAACACCTTGCACTGGTGTGGAACATTTGACAAAAGCACAATTTTATAATTGTACTATTAACTGTAGTGCATGGTTTAACTTAGGGTTCACTGTGTTGTGCAGTTCCATGGATTTTTTTAAAAATTATTATTCTGTAACCATATATGCAATGTAGCATATCCCCCTTTAACCACATTTTCAGTGCTGTTAATTATGTTTACAATGTTGTGCTACCATCAGTAGCATCCATTACCAAAACATTTCCATTATTCCAAATAGGAACCCTATACATCTGAAGCCTTAACTCCCTATTCCGTATCCCTGTCCCCTTCCCTGGTAACCTGTGTTATAGATTCTGACTCTGAGTTTGCTTATTCTAATTATTTCATATCAGTGAGATCATACAATATTTGTTCTTTTGTGTCTAGTTTATTTCACTTGACATGATGTCTTCAGGGTTTGTCCATGTTGTTGCATGTATCAGAACTGCATTCCTTTTTACTGCTGAATATTATTCCATTGTGTGTATAAATAATACTTTGTTTATCCATTCATTGATTGTTGGACACTTGGTTTGCTTCCATCTTTTGGTATTGTGAATAATGCCACTATGAACATTGGTATGTAACTATCTGTTTGAGTTCCTACTTTCAGTTATTTGGATATATACCTAGTAGTAGGATTACTGGGTCATATGGTAATTCTATACTTACCTTGCCTTTTTAAAAATTTTTAAAATTTATTTTATTCTTTATTTTTTCTTGGGCAGGCACCAGAAATCGAACCCAGGTCTCCAGCATAGCAGGTGAGAACTCTGCCTGCTGAGCCACCATGGCTCACCCCCTTGCCTTTTTTTTTGCATGGGCAGGCACTGAAGTGAACTCAGGTCTCTGGCTTGGCAGGAGAGAACACTGCTCCTTGCTTTCTAAATATTCATTTTTTCTAGGGTCAAACTCGAAACAGAGTT
>PVIY010030993.1:0-30406 GCA_004026745.1 Myrmecophaga tridactyla | reverse complement strand
TTTATTTTGTTTCATTTCTCTTCTCCTTTTTCATCCAGAAGCTTTCTCACTCTCACATTGCCAGGGTCAGGCTCATCAACAGGAGTCCTGTCCCTTGTTGCCAGGGAGATTTACCACCCCCCCACCCCACCCCCAGGAGCCATGTCCCACATAGAGGGGAAGGGCAATGAGTTCACCTGCAGAGTTGGCTTAAAGAGAGCGTAAGGCCTATACTCTTTTCCCCCCTTTGGGGGAATAATCATTTTAATCTATAAACATAATTCATACCCAAACTTACTGTTGTACCAGATATTTTTCCTTCATAATAATTCTTAATTTTAATTTTCTTCTTGAGCTCTCCACTCTCTCAAAAAGTAACCTACCATTTAATGGTTCCAATGAGCATAAACAATGTGAATCAGTGATTCCTAAATCAAAACAAATAAAGTACAGTATATAATCAACACTATATCACCTAGAATTGTCAAACTCTTCATGAAAGTCTCAAAATAATTAAGCCATTTTATATTTATCACGTAAGAGACAGTTGTCATAAAGCAAAGCATTTATGCTTGCTTGTATTCTAATATATTTTCACAAGCCTTTGAAAGTCTACAATTTTATAGATATTGTTTTCTTTTCTAAACTTTTTTATTGTATAATATAACATATATACAAAACAAAGAAAGAAAAAAGCAATAGTTTTCAAAGCACTCTTCAATAAGTAGTTATTGGACAGATCCCAGAGTTCATCATGGGCTGCCATGCCATCATCTCAGATTTTTCCTTCTAGCTCTCCAGAACATTGAAGACTAGAAGGACTATATATATATTTTTATCATCACTTTTTTTTCCTTTTTGTGAAAAATAACATATATACAAAAAACAATAAATTTCAAAGCACAGCACAACAATTAGTTGTAGAACAGATTTCAGAGTTTGGTATGGGTTACAATTCCACAATTTTACGTTTCTACTTCTAGCTGCTCTAAAACACTGGAGGCTAAAAGAAATATCAATATAATGATTCAGCAATCATACTCGTTTGTTAAACCCTACTTCTCTGTATAACTCCACCATCACCTTTGATCTTTCTCCCACTCTTTAGGGGTATTGGGACTATGCCCATTCTAACTCTTTCATGTTGGAAGGACTGTCAATAATGAGGGGTAGGGAGATGGAACTAGCTGATGTCCTGGAAAAGCTGGCCCCTCTAGTTTTCGGGACTTATCTGGTCCAGGGACCCAACTGGAGGTTGAAGGTTTCTGGAAAGTTCCACCCTAGTGCATGGGACCTTTATAGAATCTTATATATTGCCCTAGGTGTTCTTTAGGATTGGCTGGAATGGTTTGGGTTGAGGTTTAGCAAGTTATGATAGGTAGCAATGTCCAACTGAAGTTTGCATAAGAGTGACCTTCAGTGTAGCCTCTCTACTCTATTTGAACCCTGTCAGCCACTGATACCTTATTTGTTACACTTTTTTCCCCCCTTTCAGTCAGGATGGCATTATTGATCCTATGATGACAGGGCCAGACTCATCCCTGGGAGTCATCTCCCACTCTACCAGGGAGATTTTCACCCCTGTATGTCATGTCCCACGCAGAGGGGTAGGCAATGATTTCACTTACAGAGTTGGGCTCAGAGAGAGTGAGGCCACATCTGAGCAATAAAAGAAGTCCTCCAGAGGTAACTCTTAGGCATACCAATAGGTAGGCTAAGCTTCTTCACTACATGCATAAGCTTCACGAGAGCAAGCCTCAAGATCAAGGGTTTGGCCTATTGATTTGGGTGTCTCTTATGTTTGACACAGTATAGACACTGTTTTCCATCAATGAGGCCAGATAACATTTCTTATGATATGTAGCAAATTAAAGGCTTTAAGCCTTTAAAACCTTAAAGACTATAGGCTATGGACTGTAAATCATGTACAATTTAGTCATAACACCATACAAAGGACCTTAAAATAATGATATATATATATATATATATATATATATTTTAATTTGCATATGGGCAGGAGGCACCAGGGATCGAACTCCAGACCTCCAGCACGGCAGGTCGGAGCTCTGCCTGCTGAGCCATGGCAGCCACCCAAAATAATGATATATTTAACATCATTGCTTAGTCTTATAAAAATGGTGACTTTTAACCAAATTGATCTCTCAATCTTCTTATTATAATGCCTCCTATACAATTACATCATTACTGCTTGGCAAGTAATACAGGTTACTGACATAATGTTTTAATTCAATTAATTGTAACTGAATTCTGTTAACTAACTTGTTGTATTACTTGCTACACTTCCTCCTAGAAAAAGTAACCTCCCAAGTGGAAAAAACAATACAGAGCTTCATCTCTTCTGTAAAGATTTTCAAGTATTATAGGAACATAAATCCATGAAAAAACTGATTAAAATTTGACATTCCATCTTGTTTTACTAATTATGGGATAAGAGGAAAAGGTGAAAAAAATGTCCTGTAAATATTCCTCTGCTCAACATAAATATACTAAGAAGTTCTACAACTCCATTTATGAACTGTTTCCTAGCTTCTTCAAGTAGAGAACATAACTATGGTTTTATTAGTGAGAAGAAATGAGCAATAAATTTTATGTAACTCAAAGGAAGATAGGAAAGAAAAAAATATAAAATGACTTTGGCTTTTAAAAACCTACTGTTGACCCTGAAATGCCAGACTTCAACAATAATGAAAAATTTATAGCAGCAAGCCATCAATTCATCACACATTTTTAAGAATGCTGATATAGGCAATAGTTTTTCCTTTCTCCAATCAGTCTGTTATCTTCCTTTTGTTTTTCCTGCTGTTTGTTTGCATGCAATTCAAGACTTATCCATTGTGTGAGTTCAGCTTTTCTCATGGAGATTTCAATCTTGGTTGCAGTCATAGATACATAACTTCATGATATAATTGTATAGGAGGCATTATAATAAGAAGATTGAGAGATCAATTTGGTTAAAAGTCACCATTTTTATAAGACTAAGCAATAATATTAAATATATCATTATTTTAAGGTCCTTTGTATGGTGTTATGACTAAATTGTACATGATTTACAGTCCATAATCACATCAATCACACCCCATAATTTCACATTTTGATGAAATTCTTTCTCTCCTTCAAATACAATGTGCATATTCAATAATGTACTATTTACTTCTACTCGACTAAGTTCTGGAAGTGAATTTTTAGCACATATTGAAATGTTAATTTCACCCCCTGTCCGATACCAGCTATATCTACATTGAACAATTTTTTCCCCAGTATCTTTTTTAGTCCATGTGTGTTTCCCTGTGGTACAGTCCTCTTGGGCTAAAATGTGTTAAAATCCGAAGTTTTCTTCTACAATATCTCCAGTATTTCATCCCTTCATGGAAAATAGGTACTCCAGAATGATAAACACAGATTTCTTCTAGACTCTGTAGACCCTGATATGTCTTTGAACACTCTCCATTTTCACACAAGTTTCCAATCTTAACTTCATTACTGTGTCCTTCCTTATCTTCTTCATTCCCCCATGACAATTTAAGCTTAGCAAGTGTTTGTTTTAGGGAGGCAGATACTTTTAATTCCAAACTTGACATTGGTTCATCTAGGCTTAGCCTTTTAATTGTTTCTACTAGTTTAGGGCCTGAATTGTGTGCTCTTGAAATTTGGGTTTCAAATCAGATAGTTCTTTCTTCTCAGTAGTCTCAACTTCAGCTTTGACTGGCTCAGGTGGTTTCTCACTATTATGTCTACACTTTGCATAGCCTACAATGCTTAAGAAATCAGAAGAGTCCATTGTTTTTCTCCTACAGCAAGACCAACTCTTTAATACAACATGAAAGACTGGAACACCTGGGTGGTATGTGACAGCAGCACCGGAATTGTCCTCTGGACCAAAGCGCTGGCTGCAGCCCTGATTGTAGCACAGCAAGGCCATATCCTCCCACCCCACCCCCGCAAGTTTATAGATAAAGCCCAAATACCAGTAACCACAGGAGGGTGCATTTACAACTCCTCTACAGCAAACACTGGTCTGACCAAGGCCTGTACTCTTAATTTCTCTGTTTGGCAGGGTATGTGACATAGTTTCTTTCACTCACTCATTGATTCATTCATTCATTTATTCAAGAATATCCCTCACTGACCATCTTCTTTAAAGCTAGTCAAGGCAGAATATTAGGCTGTAGAGAAGAAGCATATGCTGGCTCTTCTATCAAGGAGCTCACTATCTAGGATATGCTTCTCTAGTGAAGTATGGTTGTGGGGGAGGAAGGGAGGAGTTGGGCAGAAATAGTGTGCTCTGCTAGAAGGTCCTCATCAGAATTAATTGGAGGGCTTCTCACACTTCACATCATCATGGAGATATATGCCTCTGTTAGTTGACAGAAGCTTGCCCTATACCATAGGAGGGCTGGGGTAGCAAAAAACTTGAGAATTGCTATTCCAGTAGGGTAGGTAGAAGTAAACAAATGATTATAAAACAAAGCAATGGAGCCATGAGGAAAAGGTGAGAAAGGAACAATAGGAGCTCAGAACAGAGAAATCAGGGGAGAAGGCAGGGCAGTCTTCCTGGTAAAAGTTATGTTTGAACTGAGTACCAAAGGATAAGCAGGAGTTGGCTGGGGAATTCTAGATAGGAAATTTCACAGAAAAGATATTTAAGTAAGCCATGATATCAGGAATGCGCTGTTTGCGTTAAGTAATTTTTGAGACAGCAAAGAAATTTGTTTTTCTTCTTTTAAAAATTCCAGCATTTGTTTTATAAGTAAGCCATACTCATTGAAGAAAATGGAAAAATATAAATATAAATATCTAAAATATGTTAAATTTGAATTAACTCATTATTCCACTTGGAGATAACCACTCAATATTTGAGATAAAAATATGAATAAGATAGGGCATGTGACAGTGGCTTCGTGGCAGAATTCTCACCTGTCATGCCCATGCAAAAAATAAATAAATAAATGAATAAGACATAATCCTGCTCTCGAGATATTCAAATTTTAGCTGACAATATTACATGGACACATAAACTGAAATGATGATGTACTAAATACTGAGTTTAGTCTGTGCAAAGAGCTCTGGGAGAATAGGGAAGGAAGTGACTCTTTTTGGGGTAAAGAGGAAGAATGGGTTTATGAAGGAGAGGATATTTCAACTGGGTCTTGAAGGATGAATAGGAGTTTATCAGGTATAGAAAAGGGGGCAATAGAAAAGAGGATATGTATAAAAGGAGTGAAAAAACAGGTCATGTTTGGAAGTTGGGTCTTAATCCATTGTGGCTGGAACATAAGGCATATGAAGGCTAAAAGAGGAGATGAGGCGAAAGAGAGGGACTGAGACCTTAACTCAGAACAGATTCCATGGACTAAGGGAGTCCTCAAAGGTTTTAAGAGGAGGGGAAGGATGATCAGATTTATTGTTTGTTTTTCAGCTCTGACAGTGGCTTTCTTTTTTCTCTTCAATACATAATTTTAATAAATATCAGCAGAGGGGAACAGAGGGCTAAAGGCAACATAATGAAACCAATCAGTGATACATTTGAAATGATCCTAGACCTTAATTCAAAATATCATTTGAAGATGATCAGGATAGGGAAAACTCATCTTGCACTCATTTTTGAGACGGGCAGGGTGGGGGTGGTTATTTATTACACCTTTAAGTGGAGTAAGGAGTGAGAGAAAGCTTCTGGTAGTGACTTTTTATTTTTTGCTTTCTTTTCAAATGACTATTTTCTAAAACAGTTTTAGATTTACAGAAAATTAAGATACCAGGCCCAGTTTCCACTATTATTATAATCTTCATTAATATCACACATTTGTTACAATTAATGAAACAATATTGACACATTATTACCGATGTCCATAATTTGTTTAAATTTCCTTAGTTTTCACCTACTGTTCTTTTTCTGTTCCAGGATTCTGCCTAGGATACAACATTACATTTAATTGGCATGTGATATTGATTTTGTTTTTAAATTCAAGAAGTTGTGGATTTACAGAACAATCATGCATAAAATACAGGACTCCCATTTACTACTCTAACTGATGGAAGCACAATTATAATTATAGTACAATTATAGTTCATGGACTATAATCCATGAACATAGATTCACTGTTTGTATTATACAATTCCATGGATTTTTTTTAAAATTTACTCTAGTGACATATATATCCTTGTTCTCCCACCTTTTTTGTACTTATCACTTATATCTCTTTGTACATTGTATGTCCAAAGCCATAGATTTATTATTACCTTTTATGCATTTGAATTTTAGCACCTGTAGGAAGTAAGAAGTGGACTTGGACACCGTTTGCTAAAGCTGCTGGAATGCAATATACCAGAAATGGTTTGGCTTTTACAATGGGATTTATTAGCTTACAAATATACAGTTCTATGGCTTTGAAAATGTCCCAGTTAAGGCATCCATAGAACAATACGTTCTTTGAAGACTGGTTACCGGTAAGCGTGGGCTCCTCTGACAGATGGCCAGGTACATGGCAGCCTCTGCTGGTCCTTCTCTCCTGGGTTTTGTTGCTTCAGCTTCTGGCTTCTCTGTCTGTGGCTTTTTCTCTAAATTTCTCTGGGCGTTTCTTTCTATTTCATCTCTTAACTTCTGTATGTGTTTTATCCTCTTATAAAGGACTCCACCAAGAGGATCAGGACCCACCTTGGGGTGGGTCACATCTCAGTTGAAATAACTTAATCAAAGGTCCCACCCACAATAGGTCCACACCCATAGGAATGGATTAAAAGAACATGGCCTTTCTGGGGTACATAACAGCTTCAAACTACCACAGATACAAAAAATATATAATGCAATAATAATGGCATTTCTAATTATCCAAATGGTTACCTCTACCACAGGTCTTTATTTCTTTATCCTGCTTGGAACCACTTTCTAGTGTCCTTATCTTTTCAGTCCGAAGAACTCTCTTTAGCATTGCTTGTAGGGCAAGTCTAGTGGGGAGGAAATCCCTCAGCTTTGGTTTATCTGGGAATATCTTAATCTCTCCCTCATTTGTAAAAAAAAGTCTCTCTGGATATAAAATTCTTGGTTGGCAGTTATTTTTTTCCAGCATCTTAAATATTTCAACCCAGTCTCTTCTTGCCTCCATGGTTTTTGACTAACAATAGGACCTTAATCTAATTGGTACTCCCTTGTGTAACTGAGAAATTAGGATTTAAGGGATGATTTTGATTACTGAATCATTATATAGATATTCCTTTCTGCTCTCTGGTGTATTGTAGTAGACAGAAGGGAATACCTGAAATCCCTAAACTATCATTCAGCTGCCCTGATATTGGAAATGACTGTAAAAGCTCTTATTTTGTGCTATTGTGATTGTAAGAGCTGTTACTCCCTTTATCCGCTCATTTTCTAAAGTAACTTGTAGGGCAAAGACCCTAATGCTAATGAAGAATTTGAAATCAACCATTAACTAGTTTCAGCCCCTTACATTTGTAGGTTGTATTAGCAAAACTCTGCTATTGAAAGATACTTTTTCTCCCTTCCTTTCTGCTTACATTTTAGTATTGAAATGATTGCTCTGCCTCCCCTCCATTCAGATTCCGTTCTCCTATTGATATGATAATGTTAACACTGTCTCCTTTTCTGCTTAGAACTTACATTTGAAATTGTAATGACCTTATTTGCCCTTGCTAAAATCCTTAAAAACCTTGAGCCTCCCCCCCCCCCCCACCAAACTGTGGGAGACAGACTTTGGCCAATAGTCCATCTGCTTTCCTGCTACACGCCTATTAATAAAATCTTTCTCTCTTTGAAACTCCGGTGCCTCAGGAATTGGTTATTCAGTGTTTCAGGCAAAAGAATTCACAGCCTTTGAACATTTGCACATAACACATTGCTGTTCTCTTCAACTTTCTGATCTCTTTCCTTGTCCTTTGCATTTGACAGTTTGATCAGTATGTGAGAAGCCATATTTTTCTTCAAGTTTATCCTGTTTGGTCTTCTCTGGGCTTCTCCATTCTGCCTATCTATTCATGTCTTTGCTAAGTTTTGGAAGGTCTCTGCAACTACTTCCTTGAATATTCCTTCTGCCCCTTTCTCTCTTTCTGCCTGATTGTACCCAAGAGGTCTCTTACACTATTTTTGTTTTTTATAAATCTTTTTTCTTTCTGCTTCTCAGCTTGACTCATTTCAATTGTCTTCGAGTTTGCTGATTCTTTCTTCTGCCACTTCCAATCTGCTGTTGAAACCTTCTAGGGAATTTTTCATTTCAATTATTGTGTTCTTCAACTCCAGTAGTTCCGTTTGGTTTCTTTGAAGGATTTCTCTTTATTGAGATTTTCATATTGCTCATTCACATTCATTGGTTTACTGATATCCTTTAGTTCTGTGGGAACTTTCTTTCCCCTCCTTGAGCATTTTGAAGATAATTTGTTAAAGGTCTTTGTCTAGTAAGTCCACAGTCTGGTCTTCCTCAGTGATTTTTTTCTGGATTTTCATCTTGTTCCTTTGGATGGGCCATCATTTCCACCATGTCTTTATTTGTCTTGTAATCTTTGGTTGCACACTGTATTTTTTTTTTTTTTTTTTACATTTTACCATTATAAAATGCTAATGCTGAGATTTAATTCTTAATAATCTGTTTCTTGAGCTTGTAACCAGCTGGAAATATAATAGAGATTTTCTTGAGTTTCAGTCTTCCTATCAGAAAGTTCTGCCCAAGAAGAAATCAAAGTGACAGGGTCCTCCATGTTTTTTCTGGGCCTGTCTTGTCCTGGGTGTGTGCTTACTAGTGGCCTAATGAGTTCCCCTGTTTATGGGAGTTTGAATACCCCTCTTCTTCCCAAGAGATAGATCCTCTCCCTCTCCTGGGTGTTCTCTTGCCAGACTTTAAGCAGGTAACCCTTTGCCCCAGGTCATCTGCCTTGATTGTTTCTTACACTGCTTTCATTGTCCCAACCTGCTTTTACTTGGAGGGCAAATTCTAGGGTGCGTTGGTGGGGAGAAGTGGTCTGCACACCAGAAAGGAGTTTCCCAAGTCAGTCTTTCCCAGCCTGAACAAGGCCAGGGAGACACAAAGAGGATGCAGGCCACCTCCACACTGCCCTGGGAGAGGATGAGAGGGGCCAGGAAGGGTGCCAGGAGCTTCTTCCCAAGCTCTCCAAAGCAACACTGCCCAGCAAATGCAGCCCTTCAACTGTCCTCCACAGTTCTGAGGAAGGGTACTATCTTTAAGTCTCCTCTGCCACCTTTATCCAGGATGGGCTGGAACAATGGCTGGCATCACTGCTGGGCCCCCAGTGATCTGAAATCATTAATCAAAAGTCATGATGATCAGTAATCAGCTTCTGCCCACCCTGGATCTTGGGGAATTGGATTTTTATGTCATTTCCAGGTACCAGCAAGCTATGCCAGGAGCCAGACCCCACAGCAGCTGATATGAGAGTGGGTAATGGATACTGGTAACAACTGTGCAGAGAAAGCAATTTATTGGTATTTATTGTATTTGTCAGCCTCTTCCTCCTGCTCTTCCCTAAATGCTGCACAGTATTCTACTGGACTCTGGAGTTTTGAAATAGTTAATTCAAACAGTTCCTGCCTGTTTAATAGTCCTGGTGGAGGGACTGATTCCTGAAGCTTCCTACCCTGCCGTCTTTCCACACTCTTCCAGATTTATGTTTTCAAGAGACTGCTCTGGCATCATTTTGTAGGGTGGATTGGTAGGAACCAGACTGGAGGCAAAGTGACCAAATAGGGTGTTGCAGTGACTCAGATCACACAGAGAACCACAGTAGGAATTTGATGGGTGATCAAAAGTAGGGAAATGATCAAAGGTATTTCTGAGCTAGGCTAGATAGGACTTGGGGTCTAATTGAATATGGTGGGGGCGAGAGAGAAGAATGAATCATTTCTAGCTTAGGTCCATTCCCTGGGGTATAGGAGTGGGCTTGGTGGTAGGCAGGGATAGGGAGGGGGGAGAAATGATGAATTCTGTTTGGGACTTGGTGAGTGTGAAGGCCTATGGTAAACCTGGAGAGTTGTCCAAAGGCAAGTGGGGAACTAACCTCCAAAACTATATTATCTGTGTTACGATTATTTGTGTTTCTTCTGCACCATGGAAGGGGTGAGGAATGGGGGACCTGGGACTGAGTAAGTTGGTGAATGTTTAACAGCTGGCTCTCTGAGGGGGAAAAGGCACTAATATGTAGACTTTGTTCATTCTGTTGTATAAATATTCCTATTATGGCTGATTTCAAGCTACCAACTCAACATCACTGAACCTGGAGTTGGGAAGAAGTTCACAGTAGCACATCGTTATATAGTATTTCCACCAAACAGATACAATAGATGTAAATAATCTCAAGAGCATAGAGAATAGTAAAATGTAGCAAAATAATTAGGGCTTTTTTTTAACAGAAGTTTTAAGTTTACAGAAAAATTGAGCAGAAAGTATAGAGAATTCCCATATACTTCCCCCTCCCTTAAGTTTCTTCTATTATTAGTATCTTGCTTCAGGGTGGTACATTTATTGCAATTGATTAATCAATATCAATATATTAGTATTAACTAAAGTCCATAGTTTACATTGGGGTTCACTCTTTGTGTTATACAGATTCATGGGTTTTGACAAATGCATATCATGTATCTACCATTACAGAGGAAGTGATTATTTTGGATATTCAGTTCCTTTGTTTTTAATATAATTTATTTAGTCATAAGATTTTATAATTTAATTTTTAATAGCATTTGCCTTTAACAACAGCTCATGAAATCCCTGAAAATTTTAACATCCAGCATTCGTGAGCTGGTGAGAGCTAGCTCCTGCATACTACTGGGGTGCTTCCTCTAGTGTACAAGTTGGAAGAGAGCTAGGAATCCATCTACTTCTCAGTCATGCTCAGTCACGCCACAAGGTCACACACCTGGTGAGGGCACAGCCAGGCCCAGGCCCATGCAGCTGGTCCTCACTCCTTCCTGACAACCCCTATGTGTCCTGCTCAACCTCGCAGACCTGGGAACATGGTGTGGTCCTTGACCCGAGGACGATGACTCATGTCATCCTGGAGTGAGTGACTCAGAGAAGAAGCGGCTGGGCGGCCTGGAACAAAGATAACTGGGTAAGATTTATTTCTGCTAGGAGCTAAATGGGAAACTCAGATATTTGTCTGCTATTCCTGAAGCCTTTGAACTACCTCTGATTGAGCAATTGTACATATTTCCAAGAAGGAAAAATTTCCTCAAGTGGACTTATTTTTAAAAAAGAATTGCTGAAGTGAACAAGCTGGAATGGAAACCTGTGGAGATGTTTTGTCCATTTTTTGTTCTGGTGGAGGTTGGGGGAAAGGGTTGGGAAGGAAGGTCTGGTCTTTGCTTGGCTATTTTCTAAGGGATGTAGAACATAGATCTCAGGCATTTCAGGGTTTCCCCAACCCTCCTTCCTCCAGAGTGGTATCTAATTTCTAAGAAGCTTTCCAAACGCCAAGGAGTCTGGTGAAGAGGATGCCAGTGTTATCCATCATTTGATAAGATGTCCATCACACTTTTGGTCAGTCCTTGTCATCCTTCTCAAGGCAACTTCAGGTCTGGCAATTCTCTGCTTCTGAGTACACAGAAATTATTGTGCTATCCTCCTTTACTCTCCTCATCCCGTGGGATGTGAGAGACCCTGTGACGGTGTCTATAGATCTTATCTATCTAGGTAAACCAAATAGCCATTTCTTCTCTTTAGGGTCTTCTTCCCAGGGTTCTAACTGGGAAACGGAACCCATAACCTCTCTTATCTAAGATTTGGGAATTTATTTTTCCACCTCTCTAGGGAAACAGAGCATAGCCCCTCGGGTCTCACCAGTTTCTATAGTCTCATTACTTCTACTCCAACTCTCCTGTCTTTCTCTCACCTACCATCTCCCCATAATCTTTTACTAGTATTAGGGAGGGAGACTTACCCTTCCCTGAACGTTTTCTCCCAAGTGCCCTGGGCCCTTTCCATTGACCTCTGAGACACACAAGGCAGGGAAAGACTGATTTTTTTTTCTTTTTAAGAATAATTTTGTTTAGAAACAATTTCCAAATCAACAGAAGACTTGCAAGAATCTTCACACATCCTTCACCCCAGAGACCCCGTTTGGGAGCATGAGTTGTACTCACATATCACGTCTCTTTCCCCCCCTTGACTTGGAACACTTTCTTGGTCTCTCCTTGACTTTCATGCCTCTGACGGTTTTGAAGATAAGAGGGTAGTCGTTTTGTAGGATGTTCTTTAACGTGGGTTTGTCCAAACTTCCTCATGATTAGATTCAGGATGTGCTTCTTCTTCTTCTTTTTTTTTAACATGGGCAGGCACCAGGAATCGAACCCGGGTCCTCAGGCACAGAAGGCAAGCGCTCTTACCTGCTGAGCCACTGTGGCCCGCCCAATAAGGATGTGCTTCTTTAGCAGGGATACCACAGAAGTAGTGTCTTCCTCATACTGCATCCTACTGGGTGGCATATGGTGGTTAGTTGAGGGACAGACTCATTTTTCTTTACCTCCTGCTGCTACAACCTTCCCCCAAGTCTATGAGGAAAGAATGGCCTCACTGTTTGCCTGAGGGGATGGAGGAAGAAGGGGCATCAGCTACTATTATGAAGATGCTGTCTATACCGCCTCCCACCCACCACCCTGGCCCAGGCTCCTCCTGGCTGTGGCTTCAGCACTGGTCTGAACAGATGCTGGCTCACTCACGGGTCTCATAAGGGATTCTGACTTCAGGGCAGAAGGTATTCCTAGTCAGCAAAGCCTATAAGAGATTTTTTGTGGGAGAAAGACCAGAGAAAGTTGGGCCCTGTGAATGTTTCCCAGAGAGGGTACAGACCCCGGAGAGTGTGTGGTCTGTGCTAGGTGGCTTCCCCATAGCATCTCTAGGTCCCGGGCTCCCAGCCACTGGACTGGAGGGGATCGGGTTGAGGGACAGCATCATTGTCCAAGTCCCTTCCAGTCCCCCATCCTTCCCTTTTCTGTGGCCCACGAGGCGTCTTTCTCACATCTCCACATCTCTCCCCCTCATGCCTACTTCCCCACTCTCCCCTTCCATCCAAATCTGCCTTCAGGAGCGACTCCTCTGGCCCCACTGGCACTCTTCAGTCATTCATTCATCCATCCATTTAACCCAGCATAGCCCAGGTACCTGCTCGGTCAGCCACTATGTCTGGCTCTTTTAAAGAGAATGTTCCATGCTCAGACTCTCATTTGTGGAATGAAAACCATTCTCCTTTGGGAGTCAGCATGGGTATGTTAGAAAGATCTGAGACTTTGGAAACAAACAAACTTGGGACTGGCCACAGTCCTGTGCCCTCTCTGAATGTGATAGCAGTGCAAATGTCAACAGCACTGGTGTGCATGGTCCTGACTGGTTTAATTCCATTCATTACATTGACTCTTTAATCATTTGTCTCCACAGAGGAGACACCCTGGTCAGGCCAGGGCTGTGTTTCCTTTACTTGTAAGAGACAAAGCCAGAAATCTTCTACCCAGCATCATTAACACCATAAAGTCTGCCCTTTGGTTGGGTTTAGAGGCTGCTGTGGCTCAGTGAACTCAGCTGCCCTGTTTGGAGAAGAAGAGGAGAGCTCATTAAGTCCATACAATGTGCAGGCACCCTGCATGTATTTCCTAATATACTGTCCTCATGACAATCCTGAATGGTGGCTACTCCTATCTCCATTTCACAGGTGAGGAAACTAAGGCCCAAGGAGATTATCCAGCAAAAAAAAAGCAGAGGGAAAATTAGAAACTATTCTGTCAAGCTCTGAAGCCCTCTGACAGCTTAAGGTCAAGAAACAGGAAGGGGGTTCCCCAAGGAGGACTCCCACTCAGGCTCATTTCCAGGAGGCCCCAGCTCTGCACTTGGCCAGGGCAGGGGCTCACAGAGGCGGTCCTCAGCACTTCGCGCTGATCTCGCATTGAGTTTCCAAGTCTGTGTAGGTCTGCCTTGGGGTGAGTGCAGGGACTGGGGAGCATCCTGTCTCTCCAAGACAGTGACTGGGAAGGAAGTGAGGAGGCTCTGCTGGCAGCCTGCGTTTACAGCTCAGACACATGTGCTTATTCTTTACCACAAATGAACCCTTCAAATCAACAGACCAGAAGAAGGCTGATGTGTGTGGCAGGGCCTGGGGAGCAGGGGTTCCGGGGTCTCCTCAGGCTCTGCCCCTCACTCATAGATGAAGCCTGGGCTAAGTCCCTGCCTCTATCTGGGCCTTGGCTCCCATCTATGAAGATCTCCAGCAGCCCTCCCTGTCATCTTCTGAATTTCCAGAGGGGTTGAGAAAGTAGATGTGTGTGCAGGCACCCCAAACAATTTCCTCCATCGAGTTCTTCATCTAGAGATAGTCCAGTGGTATTAATAGCAACCTAATCTCTTTCAAATTCTTTGTGCTGCTAAAATGAAAGCAAAAATTCAAAGCTGGAAGAACAAAAAAACTCCCTTCTGAGAATTCTGAGTCACTCCAGAAAGGTCAGTGGAGTCTGGGTTAACCCATTGCTTTCCAGAAGGGCTTCCTGGCTCTTTGCCCAGTGCCCAAAGATGAACAGAGAGAATCTGAGAGCTCTTAGCCCTGGAACACTGTGGTTTTTAGAGAGGCTTGTGTTCTCTTCAGGACTGCTTACAAGCTCTGGGAAAAGCATCTTTGGGGCCAGCTTGAGAAGCCACTGTCTGCCAAGAATACCACTTGTAAGCTGGTAAACCCAGCCCTGCAAGAAGATGGGGAATCAGACAAACTTTCAGTTGGCACTGCCACTCATTGGTGATATGATTTTGGACAAGTCTTTGGGCATCTGTAAAATGGGAGTAATCTTAATAACAGTAGTACTTATGTTACCCACCTTGCAGGGTTTTGAGAGCACTGAAAGGATAGTTTCTGTGATGGCGATTTTCAAACCATGACTCCTACAGATCCCCCAGTGCTTGCTGGGACGCAGCTGGCCATCACAGGAATCCACTACCCCTCCCACTGTGTGAGGTTTGCAGGATGGAGCTGTTTGTCCAGTTTTGAATGTACATGTTTGGGCTCGTATGGCAGCTCTGTCAGAGGAGCCCTCTCCTGCCCTCCTGTTCTCCCCTCATAGCCCAGAGGGTCTTGCAGCAGCTATTCCTGGGGATGAAACCTATGCTGTTAGCCTAATGATTGTGAGACTTTCTGAAATGCATTTTGGATAAGCAAATCGATGAAGAGTTGTGTGAACAGAAGAGCCAGAAGATAAGGTGGGTAAATGGATGGACCAACAGAGAGACAGATGGATGGATGAATGGATGGATTTGCCAAATCACACTGGGGGGTCATGCAACTTCAAACTGTGGGCCCACTCTCCTGCCCTCATATGACTTGAAGGGGAGGAGGGCTTGGAGCCAAAGTTGGTGCTGCTTCCTCTCTAAGTTCTACTACTATCCATAGCCCCACTAGGGGTACATACTACAGTTCTTTCCAAAATCAGGCTGTGGGGGGCAGGTGGTGAAGAAGGGGGAGTTGCATGCTGGGGTCTTTTGCATGGTAGAGAGTCACAGTGGAAAAGGAGAAAAATGATGGGCCTTTAGAGTCAGGCCAGCCTGGGTTAGAATCCTTGGTCTGTCACTTACTAGCTGAATGATGTTAAGCAGGTTGCTGAACCTCTCTGAGCCTTAGCTCCTTAATGAGTAAAATGGAAATAATGAAATCCATCTCATAGGGGTACTATGGAGTTAAATAAAATAGCATTTGAAATGTACTTAGCATAGTGTACGACACTCAGAAGACAACCTAGAAATAGCTGATGAATAAAAGAATGAATGAAAGAATATTCATTTTCTTTCTTTCATGAGAAGTTCCAGTAACAGATAAAACATTTAATATGGTTCAGGGACCTCTAGCCTCTTCAGTTACACAAATGATTGGATAGGTATCCCAACAGAGGATCTGGGATAATTTTCCCCAGGTGCAAATGTAATGGGCCCAGTAAAGTTGCTTCCCCTCTAGTTTCCCTTCCTATAAAATGGTTATACTTAGGCACTGGCTCTTGGCACTGACCCTCCCTGACTAGAATCACCTAACCCTTTACTGACCAGGCTGGAGAGGCAGCAAGGGCCTTGAAAATGGGTTAAAGAAAGAGCTGCCTGGAGACCAAACATCACTAAATATTTTTCCCTTCTATGGGCCCATGCTCTAGATCACCACTTCCTGGAGATTGTATTCTAAACTTTGCTGTGATGGATGCAACGTCTGTCTGTGTGCCCACAAGCTCCAGCAGAACCCAGATGTCTACCCTGGGGGAGGGACTTTACTTTACCTTGCTATTTTAAGCAGTGGGTTTATAATAATGGATGGGAGAAAAATCAAACAGGGCAGGAACAGCGTGGGAATGGAGCTGGCAGATAGCTGGGGCTCCTTGCCGAGGAGCTTGGGGTTTTGCCTTGTCAAGTGTGGGACCTCAGCCAGCATCCACTCTGACTTTATACTGCAGCAGTTGAAATCTCTTGGTGTTTATCTGGCTTAATTCATTTCTGTTTTATTTTTTTTCTGACCCTAGGGACTTAGTTAAGGTCTTTCCTGAGGAGCAGAGTTAGAAGAAGGGAAGTGGTCAGAAAATGTGATATTTGTTATGTGACTTTGGAGTCCAGTGATCCCAGAATCCTCTGGGACAGGGTCATTAGGTCTTGTGGTTTGCTGCAACTAGGAGGGATTCAGGATTTCATGCAACACCCAGGGCTGGATACGCTCCCTGAAGTGGATTAGGAATCCTATGACTCTTACCCAGCCTTTACTGGAACTCTCCCAGGAATGGGGGACTTGCTACCTTGAAAAGAAGCCCAATTCATGTTCAAATGGCTTCAACCACTAGAGGGCTTTTCCTTGTCTTGATCTGACCTATCAATTATTGGTCATTTATTTCACCTTTGGAGACAATAAAACTACATGAATTCCTTTCAAATATCTGACGAGAGTTTTTATTTCCCCAGTACCTTCTCTTCTCCAGACGAAAGGACTCCAGTTTTTTAAAGACAAATTCTTGTACTGCTGGCATCCTGCTTCCTCTTTTCTGAGCATGCTCCATTTTGCCCAAATAATTCTTAATATATAGAGCACAATATACTTGTTGGAGTTTAAAACATAAAGGAAAAGTGGAATTGCTAATTCCCATGTTTTGGAAACCATATTCTTATTAAGACAGCCTGGACCTACACACATATCACATAGACATTTTTAAGAGGTTTCCTGGGAGGATATTCTTTGGCTACTCCAAATCCCTGTTGCTATATAATTTACACAACACCACTGATGTCACTGCTGCTGAAGTCCAACTGAAGGTGATAGAAATTAATCTCAGAGCTCTCCTTTGGGTGAATTTGATGTTCAGTTTATTCATACACTAGCCATTTGGGATAGGAAACACAGCATGCCCTGGTCCTAGAGCCCTCATTCTTAAGAGCCTGCTCTTGGGTTAAAATATGTCCATATGTCCTGGCTTCATCTTCCTATCCATTCTGACTGGAGAAATTCCATTTAGCATTTCAGTGTTCATGGCTCAGCTCAAACATCATTTCTAATGTGGAAACTTGTCTAGAACCCTGTCCACTCCATCCCAATGTTCATAGTTAGGGACCCTTTCTCTGGACTCCCACAACTTCCTACTTTCAAAGCATTTACCCCATTACACTATTTTCCACCTGCCTCCCTCCACTAGACTCCATGTTACTTGAGGGCTGAGACTAGTCTTCATCATCTTTGTGTTGCCAGTTCCTAGCATGGAGCATGGTAGAGTAGGCATAAAGTAAATGTGAATGAATGAATGAATGACTCAGTTTGTGGATGTTCTACTTGAGGTGAGATTTTTTGAGCTGACCAGCAGGTGTCACCCCAGTTGTTTTAGAGCTGAGTAGGACTACCTTTCCATTGCAGAGAATGACAAAAGTCAAGATGATGGCCACATTAACCAACCCTGGATTGGGAGGGGAATGGCATAAAGTGAGTCATATTCAACATGCCGATAAACCTTTTTGTATGAATCCTCTGGGAATCCATGATGAATCAAACACTTTGCCTGTCAGGGTGTGCAGGGGCAGAACAGATGTGTTTGTTTTGGGTGAGGTTGTCTGATCCAGGCCTGCCTGCAGCATTCTCATTCTAGCTCTAGGGTTCTTGTGAGCCCACATTCTAGGGGAGGGTAAAGCATCTAATATCATAGGAGGTGGCAAGGTTTTCTGGCTTCTCCTGTAGTCTCCAGCAGTTGGCAACTCCTTGCATAGGCCATAATAGGTACTCAGTAAATGACTGTCCTCTTTCCCCTATATGTGCCTCAACTAAGGGCAATGTCTGAAGATGGCATCAGTGAGTCTAGTGGTTTTCATCTGCCATCCAACAAAGATGCTTATTCAGGAAAGCTCTGAAGATACTTGTTGGTTTTGTGGGTTCTTGAAGGTTTTCCACATTGCACAAAGAGGAGGGAGCCCCAAAGAGCTTAGGGATGGGAAGAAGTCATATAAAACCCTCTGACTCCAACAAGCACCTAATCCTTCCTGGGCTGCAGACCTACATGCAGGTGGACTCTGTGCTGAGCACTCTACCTCATTCCATCCTTGGAGCAAGCCTGCATGGGTTTAATCTCTGCTTCTCTACCATGTTTTCTTGATTGAGGCTAAAAGGTAAAGTCCTCTTTCCAAGGCCACACAGTGGAAGAGTAAGGAATCAAATCTAGGTGTTTGGTTGCAAAGCCTAGTTTCCTCATGTTCTTTCAATCTTGATATTCTCCTCCTCCAGAGACCTGGCATTACTAGATTCCTTTTCTAAGAGGAAACAGAGTGGATGGACCCACTGGTTCCATTCAGTTGGCTGGTGGTATTGGGGCATGGTGGTTCTGGGCCTCTTGACTGACAAGAACCAAGAAGGAGCAGTTAGTATGCTTTTGGTTAAGTAATAGAAAGCTCAACCCAAACTGACTTAGACACTAAGAAGATTTCTTTGTTCATGTAACTGGCCATTCCAAAAAGTGTTCACGTTCAGCTGCCCTTGATCAGGACTCCAGCTTCTTTTTTCTAAGGCCTCTTGGTTTTGCCCTCCTCTGCATGTATCAGTTTTAACTTTAGTCTCACTGTCTTCATGAAAGCAAAATGGCTTCCTCAGCATCAGGTCTCTCATCTGCATGTGCCAGCCCCCAGAGCAAGAAAAAGCATCAGTGTCTTAGAACCTGACTCAATTGCTGAGGCCAGAGGACTGCCCTGTGCTCATCAGCTTAGGCTGGATCTGTTGTCTATTCCTGAGCCGATCACTGTTGGGGAGATATATGAGATTATGCTGATGGGTGTCGTTTTCACCCAGGCCCCATAGCTGCTACACCATGGAAAGGGGTAGCCTGACTTCTGGGGAAGCAATCCAAGCTCTGTTATGAGCTTCTAGGGTGGGCTCTGCACAGGAACCCAGGATCCATTCTGGCTGAGCCTCTAGAATCAAAGATTTAGCAGGGCTGGCCTGCCTAGGAGGTCTGTATTCAGATGAGAAAGCCTTGTACTTAAGGGCTGAAGAGCTGCTCAAGGGCATGAGAGGGTCTGCGGGGGATGAAACACCATCACTTACTCCCCATCTGTTTGGCTAAGAGAGGCTGTGTGGTATAGTGGAAAGAGCCCTGGCCTCAAAATCAGGAAGATCTTGGTTCAAATGCTTGGTTCTTTGTATGATTTAGGGTAAGTCGCCTCTATTTCCAAGGCAGTTCTCTCATCTATAAAATGGGAATGATTATGCCTTCATCGGAGGTCATGAGAAATAAATTAGATGGTGTTAGTGATGCTCCTAGAATAATGCCTAGCACCCAGTAGGTGCTCAATGAATGACACACAGAACAAATCTGATTCCAACTGAGTGTTCTCCATTAGCTCCAGCTTTGAGGAGTTAGAAGCAGTTTTCTCCCTTCTGGGATATCTGTGTTTACTGTAAGGACCAAATTAGATGCAAAATCTCTAAGGTCACCCCTGACTTTGTAAACACAGCCAGAGAGCAGGAGGAAATGCAATTCCAAATGCCCTCTCCTGGGGTACTTTGACCTTTAGTATTGATGCAAACTCAAGCAGGCTGATGCTGTTTGGGCCTCCCTTTGTGGTTCGTGGCTCCTGGAAATGGAATCCAGCTTGGGACAGGGATGGGAATGGATTTGACTTGTCCTTTTGGCGTCTCCCCAGCCTGCGGAGCCCAGGTCTCTTGGAGCACCCTCAGGGCTGACGCAGCAGAGGATCCGGGCACACAAGGCCACTCCTGCCAGGAGGCTGCCATGCCCCACATTCCCGAGGATGAGGAGCCCCCCGGAGAGCCACAGGCAGCCCAGAGTCCCGATAGCCAAGTAAGTGCTCCCTCCCTGCCCTCGGCTAACCCAAATGCCCTGGGCTAACACCACAGCTCCTGGCCCGGCCAGAAGGTTTGCTGATAGCCTAAGCAGGCTGCAGTGAGTACCTGGGGAGGTATGGCTTCCATAGAGAGGAATAAAATTACCCTGTGATTCTTTTAATTGACTGAGGTCCCCATGTATCCTGAAGGTGGAACTTTCTAAGTGTGTCTGACTGAGGCACTATGGAAGTCAAACCATCCTAACCCTGTAGGCTCACTCCTAAAATGGAGAAAGACATAGGAGAGAAATATCAACACAGAGGACCCTGTCATGTCAGAGTTGTGGGCACCAACAAAATGTCTTTGAAAGTGACCCCGATTAAAATGGAGATTAAAATTTTATAGTAAAGAGGGAAAATAGGATTTCATTGAAATTTTATTGTGAAAAAGGAAATGATGAAAAACATTAATTAGGATTTTTATCATGAAAATGAGCTATTTTTTAGTTAAAAATATAGGTTATATGCTAATTTTCAGAATGATCAAAGAATTAAGTGTTGATTTTGGTGTGCTTTTTTGGGGGGGGTGCATGGGCTGAGGATTGAACCTGGGTCTCCCACATGGAACGCAAACATTCTACCACTGAACCACATACACCCATCAGTGTGCTTATTTTTTATACCAACGACATGATCTGTTTGCATGACAGCACAGTCTTCCCTCCGCATTTTACTTTACAGCAACTTCATTAACAGATTGGTTTTGCTTTTTTTTTTTTTTTTTTAATTTAAGGGCGCCGTCCATTTTTTCAAGGACAGTTTTCTATCACTCAATAGTCAAATCATTCCCTTTTGAAAGCTATTTTGCTGGCATCCTTGCCATTTTTCTTTTTTCATTTGTTAATTGTCCATCTCTATATGAACTTAACTGGACGAGACCTTCCCCAATGTCACTTTTCTTGATTTCATGAAGATAGCAGGTAATTTGCCCTGAATTTGCACTGTCCTGTTACATCTGACAGTCATCTTAAGCTGACGAAGACCAGATGGGAGTAGATAGATACAAGGGAAGAATGTATGTGGTGAGCATTAATTTTATAAATGGGTATATTCTTAGTGAATGTTTTTGTATTATGATGACATCTGTTTTCTTAATGTCATAACTGTGGGAACTTAAATGATAAAAACTTAGAAAAGAGTGGTCCTTTGTATCTCCGTCTGTCAAGGCTGTCGGATTAAGATATTGCAGAATCTGGTGGCCTCAGAGTGTGCACTTCCCTCCAACATCTTAATGACACTGGGCCAAGCCCTCCTCCCTTTGGCTATAGGCAGCCCTATTCAGGGTTTTATTGACCCTTCTCAGGGACTTCTTGGACCACAGTGGGTGCTGCTCATTTGTTACTTTTGGTAGATCCAAACAGCTGCTCTGCTACTTTGCAGGCCACTTCCAGCTTTCCCAAGACTAAAGTGACCTGCTGTTGCCCCTCTCCTGCTGCTGTTTTTCCCCAAGTGTGGACAATTCCCCCTAAAGTGTTGTCAACAGTGAGCTATAAGATTTAACCAATGTCTCCACTGAAAGCTTGAGGATTAAAAAAGGGAATGACAGCACAGAACAAAACACCCACAACAGGATTCCAAACTGTGACTGCATCCTAATCCTCAGGTCAGGACTTTCCTGGGTTCTGGCTCCTTAGCTACTCTGTTCCTCAGTCCCAGACTCCTTCTTGCAATAGCCATCCCTCACCCCTTCCACTTCACCAACAATAGTAGTGCCCTTCAGGCAGATTCTCATGCAAAATCTAGCCTTCAAATCTTGGACAATTCCCCCAAACAGTTGCACGCTGTGGCTCCCAAGAAAAAAAGAATTCCTAAAAAAAAAATCAGTCAAGATACAATTCTTGAAGGCAGCCTTTCACACTGAGATCAGTTCCTCCTGGTTTTAAACTTATTTAATTTAAAGGTCCTGCAAACCTTCTCAGGAGACACAAGACACAACAACATAGAAACCTACTGGCCCTTTAAGTCATCATAAATTCAAATTGCACATATGTATAGCTGCATTAGGTCAAGCATGAGAGTGAGTCTCTAGAGGTGGCCATCCCTAACCCATCCAGGGGGAGCTCACAGCTTAATGTAAGAGACCCCTGGCAGGCCAACAGGAGTTCCAGATTCCAGTTCCTTACGAGCTCTTCTCCTTGTGACCTTTAGCCAGATTCCAGCCCTCCATAAAATAGGATATAAAGATTCTGTCTTTGTACTCATGAGAAATCAAGACAATGAAAAGAAGGTTTGCAGGTACTAATAGCTTCTGCACTGCTGGAGCCCAGCAGGGAAGAACCCATGAGGAATTCAGGTGGCTTGGGAGCCAGGAAGTCTAGGCTTCCTTTGGAGGGCATGTAGCACAGCATTTAAGAGTACAGATTCTGAAGTCAGATAAACCTGGGCTTGAATCCCAGCTCTTCTATGTCCTGCCTACAGTGCAAGTCTGTTAGCTTTTCTGTGCCTCTAATTCCTCATCTGTTACCCAGGACAAGTGGTATTTGCTTCCTCCTAGATTCTGCCTGTTAGGTCCAGCCCCTGACTCCCCTCTTTGGACTGAGTGACCATGGAGCTGGGACAGTTTAGACCCACAAACTGAAGACCATATCAGAGTCAACATTCCTTTACTCTTCTGTTCTTACTGCCAGTTCACTGGCCTCCCTGAGTTCTCCAGAAGCAAATGGGGGATATTGTCAGTGAAGAGCTTCTCCCCCTCTTACACATCAACCAGATAACCCACATTAGGCTTCTCAGACAGCCACGGCCTCGGGGATGGAAGGAAGAGTCAGCCTCTAGTGACTGGAGTCTCAGTGCCTGGGAGAAACAGAAACCAGGCAGCTAGGGAAGCAGGGCTGGCCAGGAGGTTCAGCTGGAATTCTGGGTACCGTGTGAATTCCCACCCTGTGAAGCAGGCAAAGAATAGAGCATCCTTCTGACTTTACAGCTCCCCTGGGTCCAGCCCTAGTTCTGGTTCCTCAGCCCCAGCCCCCATTTCCTATTGCTGGCAAGAGCACTAGTCCAGACCTTCCCACACACAAAAACAAAAGCCGTAATACTAGATCCTGTTTTTCTTTCTGGATAAATACACATGCACGCGTGCACACACACACACACACACACACACACACACACACTCTTTTTTGGTCCCTAATTGGAAGCCATACTCAAAACCCACAGACAAATCTGGGAATAAAGCCTCCTGTTTTGGTTTTCTAAAGCTGCTGGAATGCAATATGCCAGAAATGGATTGGCTTTTCATTCAAAAAAGGAATCTAGTTCATGGTTTCTTTGTCACATGGGAAGGTACATGGTGATGTCTTCTGTCCTCTCTAGGCTCCTGGTTTCAAATGGTTCTCTCAGCATCTCCAAGCATCTGTGTCTGAAATTTCTCCAAAATGTTCTCCTCTTAAAGGGCTCCAGTTAGCTAATTAAGACCACCTTGAATTGGTGGGGTCACATCTCCATGGAAACAACCTAATCAATTGGTCTCACCCAAACAATAGGTCTGAGTTTTGGGGGCTATACCTTGAGCAGGGAGAGCCTCAAAGTGATGGTTTATAGCCAAGGGTTTCAAGCAGGATTAGAAGTGGTCAGGACACAAGCTTGGGACCTTAAGAGACCATAGAATGTCAGACCCTCAAAACTAGAAGAGACCCTAGATCACATCTGAGCCCTTGTCCTCCCAGGAAGGCAAAACTCTCCATAGCAGTGGCCACCAAACCAGTCATGTAGGGGATTTCTTAAACCCTAGACTCCTCAGAACCCAGATCTACTGAATAGTAATCTCCTGGAGGTAGGTGTTGAGAAGTTGTAGGACGGTATCTCTGTAATAGGAACTACTACCTCAGAAGGATATGTGCAGTTGGTCAGCTCTGCTTCCTAGTTATGGAATCTGCCTCCACAGTGACTCCGTCATTTGTGTCCTCCACAACCACCTGCAATGTAGTGACAACCTGCAGATGCAAGAAGGCAGTTTTGGGGTTGCTCTAGTTGTTTTGGGGTTGGGCTACCTGCCAGAATGTGATATATCAGAAATGGAACAGCTTTTCAAAGAGGGAATTAATTAAGTTGCAAATTTAAAATTCTAAGGCCATGAAATTGTCACAACTAAAGCAAGCTTATAGAAACATCCAATCTAAGGCATCCAGAGAAAGATACCTTGGTTCAAGAAGGCCGATGACGTTCAGGGTTTCTCTCAACTGGAAAGGCACATGGTGAACATGGCGACATCTGCCTGCTTTCTCTCCAGGCTTCTTGTTTCATGAAGCTCCCCCAGGGGTGTTTTCATCTCCAAAGTTCTCTGGCTGCATGGGCAGAAAGCTCTCAAGCTTTCTCCAAAATACCTCCTCTTTTAAAAGATTTCAGTAAACTAATCAAGACATGCCTGGAATGGGTGGAGTCACATCTCCCTCCAATCCAAGGTTAATACAATTGGACAAGCCACATCTCCATGGAGATAATCTAATCAAGTTTCCAACCTATAGTACTGAATGGAGATTAAAAGAAATGGTTGATCCCATGAAACTGATTCAGGATTAAAACATGGCTTTTCTAGGGGACATAATCCTTTCAAACCAGCACTGGGGTCTTCCCAGAGTCTCTTTTCCTCTAGTTCCTTCAGTCTTTCAGCCAGGGTGATTTATTTATTGGAGAAGTTGTAGGTTTATAGAAAAATCATGCAGAAAATGCAGAATTCCCATATACCTGCCCCTGCCCCCAATACACACACACACACACACACACACACACACACACGAGTTTCCTTTATCAACAATTTGCATTAGTGTGGTACCTTTGTTAAAATTGATGAAACAATATTATTAAAATTATACTATTACATATAGTCTATAGTTTACATTAGAGTTTACTGTTTGTGTTGTACAATCCTATGGTTTTGGAAAATTGTATTCTTGTAGCATATATAGAAACTAAAATTTCTCCTGTAACCACATTCAAATATATAATCCAATGGAGATAATTACATTTACAATGTTGTGCTACCATCTCCACGATCCATCATCAAACTTTTTTCATCACCTCAAATGGAAAGCTCTACCCATTAAGTATTAATTCCCCTTTCCCTACCCACCCCTCAGTCCCTGATAAGCTGTGTTCTAGTTTCTGTCTCTATGAATTTGCTTATTATTATTATTATTTAAAATCAGTGAAATCATATATTTGTATATGGTGTAAGAGTCAAAGAAACTATTCTTTCCCCATTGAATGGACTTGCACTCTTGTCAAAAATCAATTGGCCAAAGATGGGAGGGTTTATTTCTGGACCCTCAATTCAATTTCATGGGTCTTTATTTCTGTCCTAGTGCCAATACCATGCTGTTTTGATTACTGTAGCTTTGTAATAAGTTTTTAAACCAGGAAGTATGAGTCCTCCAACTTTGCTCTTCTTTTTCAAGATGATTTCCGCTATTTGGAAACAGTTATCCTTCCATATAAATTTGACAATTGGCCTTTTCTTTTCTGTTGAGAAGGCTGTTGGAAATCTGATTGGGATTACATTGAATCTATAAATTGCTTTGGGTAGAATTGACACCTAAATAATAGTTGGTCTTTCGATCCATGAACACAGAATCTCCTTCCATTTATTTAGATCTTTTATTTCTTTTAGCAATATTTTGCAGTTTTCTGTGTAGAAGTGCTTTATATCCTTCATACATATTTGATTATTTTAGTTGTTATTGTAAATGGAATTTTTTTTTCTGGATTTCCTCTTCAGATTATTCATTTCTAGTGCATAGGAACACGACTGATCTTTACATGTTGGCCTTGTACCCTGCCACTTTGCTGAATTCATTTATTAGCTCTGGTAGCTTTGTTGTGGCTTTTTCAGGATTTCCTATATATCAGATTGTTCTAGTTTGCTAGCTGCTGAAATGTGATATACCAGAATGGAATGGCTTTTTTAAAAGGGGGTTTATTATGTTGTAAGTTTACAGTTCTAAGGCCATAAAAATGTCCAAATTAAAGCAAGTCCATAAAAATGTCCAAATTAAGGAACCAACAAGAGGTTACCTTCACTTAAGAAAGGCTGATGAAGTTCAGGATTTCTCTTTCAACTGGAAAGGCACATGGTGATGTCTGCTAGCTTTCTCTCCAAGCTTCTTGTTTCATGAAGCTTCCCCGCGGAAGCTTCATCTACAAAGGTCTCTGGCTCTGTGGGCTCTCATGGTTCTTGCAGCTCTGCAGCTTCTCCAAAATGTTTCCTCTTTTAAAGGATTCCAGTAAACTAATCAAGACCCACCTGGAATGGGTGGAGTCACATCTCCCTCTAATCACAGGGACACACATGTAATTGGGTATGTCACATCTCCGTGGAGATAATCTAACCAAGTTTCCAACCTACAGTACTGGATAGGGATGAAAAGAAACGGCTACCTCCACAAGATGCATAAGGATCAAAACATGGCTTTTCTAGGGTACATGATCATTTCAAACCAGCAAAAAAGGATCATGTCATCTGCTAACAGGAAAAGTTTTCCTTCTTCCTTTCCAATTTGGATTTCTTTTTCTTGCTTAATTTCTCTGGCTAGAACTTCTGGTATAAAATTGAACAATAGTGATGTTTTAGTTGTTAAATGCTGTTGAATTAAATATACAAGATATGAGTTGGTTTTTTTTTTTTCAGTTTTGTAAACTACTATTTTTATTCGACAGTATATTGTGAAAAGTTTTCCACATCATTTTTATCAACATCTTTTAAAAACACCACACAACAGGGAAGATAAAAGCAAACTTTCATTGAGGCACTAAGCAAAGCATTTTATTACATTATCTCAAAACAAGCCCCCACCACCCTAAAAATAGCTTAGATATGTGAGTTGGTTTTTATAAAGCAAATTTGTTAAGTTGCAAGTTTACTGTTCCAAGGCTATAAAAATGTCCAAATTAAGGCATCCAGGGAAAGATACTTTAATTCAAGAAAGGCCAATGGGTCTGGAACACCTGTGTTAGTGAGGGAGGCACATGGCTGGCATCGCTGGGGTCTTTGGCTTCTTGTTTCAGCTTCCCTGGGGGTATTTTCTTTTTTCATCTCCAAATGATTAGCCCATGCAGCCAAAGTCTCTGGCTGTGTGAGCTCTAAAGCTTTTTCCAAACTGGCTCCCTCTTAGAGGACTCCAGTAAGCAACCCCACTTTGAATGGGTGGAGACACATCTCCATGGAAACTACCTAATCCAAACATCCTACCTGAAATTGGGTGGACCACATCTTCATTGAAACAATTTAATCAAAATATCCCACCCAGCAATACTGAATCAAGGTTAAAGAATATGGGTTTCTGGGGTACACAACAGTTTCAAACCAGCATAAATGGTGACAATAGGCACTCTTGTTTTGTTCCTGATCTTAGAGGGAAAGCTTTCACTCTTTTCCCATTGGGTATGATGTTAACTATGGGTTTTCATGTACGCCGTTTTACAGGTTGAGGAAGTTTCCTTATAGTCATAATTTTCTGAGTGCCTTTATCTAGAAGGTGGTGCTAGATTGTGTCAAATGTCTTTCCTGCATCAATTGAGACGATCACGTGATTTTCCTCCCTTTGTTCTCTTAATCCAATGTATTACATTAGTTGATATTCTTATGTTGAAACCACTGCATACCTTGGATAAGTTCCACTTGGTTATGGTGTATAATACTCTTGCTGTGCTGTTGGACTCAGTTTCCTGGTATTTTTGTTGAGGATTTTTGCATCCTTACTCATAAGAGATATAAGTCTGTAATTTTCTTTTCTTGTGGTATTTTTATCTGCCTTTGTTATTAAGGTGATGTCAATCTCAAAGAATAAGTTAGGGAGTGTTCCCTTCTCTTCAATTTTTTGGATGAGTTTAAGCAAGATTTGTGTTAATTCTGCTAAGAATGTTTGGTAAAATTTCCCGGTGTAGCCATCTGGTCCTGGGCTTTTCTGTTGTTTTGGGGAGGTTTTTGATTATTTCTTCAATCTTTACTACTTATTGGTTTGTTGAGACCTTCTATTTTGTCTTGAGTCATTGTAGGTTTGTGTGTTTCTTGGAATTTATCCATTTCATCTAGGTTGTCTAATTTGTTAGCATACAATTGTTCATAGTATCCTCTTCTAATCGTTTTTGTTATGGTAGGGTCAGTAGTAATATCTTACCTTTCATTTCTGATTTTAGTTGTGTCCTCTCCCTTTTTTCTTCATCGGTGTAGCTAAAGGTTCATTGCTTTAGTTGATCTTTTAAAAAGACAACTTTTCATTTCATTGAATTTCTCTATTTTTTTAACATTAATTTTTAAAAAATATTTTTATTGAGAAATATCCACACACATACAGTCCAACACCATTATACAATCAAAGGCTCACAATATCATCACATAGTTGTGTATTCTTCACCATGATAATTTTTAGAACATTTGCATCTCTCTAGAGAAATAAAAAGAATAAAAAAGAGCTGAAACATTCCCTGTCCCTTACCCCTCCCTCTCATTGACAAACAGTATTTCAATCTACCAAATTTTTACCCTTTATCTTCCCCTATTATTTATTTATTTTATCCTTATTGTTTTTTTTAACTCATCTGTGTATACCCTGGATAAAGGATCACCAGACAAGATTTTCACAATCACACAGTCACATAGTAAAGACTATAGAATTATAAAATCTTCTTCAAGAATCAAAGCTACTGGAACACAATTCAACAGTTGGAGGTACTTCTCTCTAACCACTCCCAGAGACCATAAACTAAAAAGAAATATCTATATAATGCATAAGAATAACCTCCAGGATAACCTCCAGATGCTGTTTGAAAGCTCTCAGCCATTGAGACTTTATTTTGTCTCATTTCTCTCTTTCCCCTTTTGGTCAAGAAGGTTTTCTCATTCCCATGATGCCAGGTCCTGGTTCATCCCTAGGAGTCAGGTCCCACATTGCCAGGGAGATTTACACCCCTGTGAGTCATGTCCCATGTAGCGGGGGGGGGGGCAGTAGGTTCACCTGCCACATTGGCTTAGAGACAGAGGCCACATCTGAGCAACAAAAGAGGTTCTCTGATGGCAACTCAGACATAATTATCATAGGATTAGCTTCTCCTTTGCAGGAATAGGCTTCATAGGGGCGAGCCCCAAGATTGAGAACTCAGCCTATTGAATTGGTTGTCCCTACTGCTTGCGAGAATATGAGGAATTCCCCAAATTTCCTCCTTTCTTCCCAGTCTCCTTTGGAGACTTTGCAAATACACTTTATCTCTGCCCAGATTACTCTGGGATATATTGGGGCATCACACTAACCTGTACAAACCAACAAGATTTCAGGCCTTATTTAAGGTTCCATGTAATTATGGTGTTCAAGTAAACTGACCATACATGTTAAATTGGATAATGTGCTACTCAAAATACAAATTTTACACCAAATAAACATCTCTTCCTTTGGTCTTACATAGAGGTTGAAGTTTGAAAATATGGACCATATCATCATTTATCCAGTATTCTGATTTACCTTAGTCCTATCTAGATCAGCTTCATTCTTTTTTTTTTTTAAGAACATTTTTTATTGTGAAGGATAACATGTATACAAAAAAGTAATAAATTTCAAAGCACACTGCAACAATTAGTTATAGAACAGATTTCTGAGTTTGGTATGGGTTACAATTCAGCAATTTCAGGTTGTTCCCTCTAACAGTTACAAGACAAAAAGAAATATCAAAATAATGATTCAGCAGTCATACTTGTTTGTTAAGTCCTATCTCCTCTGTTATAATGCCTCCTCTTTTTTTATAAACTTTTTTTATTAATTAAAAAAATTAACAAAAAAACATTAAGATATCATTCCATTCTACATATACAATCAGTAATTCTTAATATTATCACATAGTTGCATATTCATCATTTCTTAGAACATTTGCATCGATTTAGAAAAAGAAATAGAAAGACAACAGAAAAAGAAATAAAATGATAATAGAGAAAAAAAGATTATACATACCATACCCCTTACCCCTCGCTTTCATTTACCACTAGCATTTCAAGCTGAATTTATTTTAACATTTGTTCCCCCTATTATTTATTTTTATTCCATATGTTCTACTCTTCTGTTGATATAGTAGCTAAAAGGAGCATCGGACACAAG